>JASAMZ010003624.1:0-105000 GCA_030248115.1 Linhomoeus sp. GSCO2_2
AGGACATCGCATGGAAGTTGGTGGAAGCGTTGCCGGACGCTGAGTACGTGCGCAGGGCCAAAGTGGTGTCAGATGCCACCAAGCAGAAGCCGGCCAAACCCGTCCAAGACCCGAAGAATCGAACGCCGGCAGAAATAGCCGAGAGAAAGCGCGAGTTGCTGCAACAACTGCAAGTTAGTGACGAACACGGGGCCGAAAAGCAGCAGCGCGTGATCGACCTCCTGCTGGAGAAGCACGACGCCTTCACCGTGTACCCAGACGAAATAGGGTGCTGCACCCTGGGCCCAGTCTCCATCGACACGGGTAACCATCCTCCTGTCCAACTACCCGTGCGCAGAATGCCAGCGCACACCAAGGCACTGGTGGATGCAGAGCTGGAGAGAATGGTGCACATGGGCATCATTAGGGAGAGCAACAACTCGGAGTGGTCATCGCCGATCGTGGCCGTGAAGAAGAAGCCGGTCAATGGCAAGCCGGGAGGCGTGCGCATTACCAACGATTTCCGGCACACCGTCAATCTCGCGATCGCGAAGGAAGGGAAACTGATGGCGTATCCGCTCCCATTGACCGAGGAGCTGATCGAGAACATGGCGGCGGTCAAGCCCAAGTACTGCTCGCAGGGCGATCTAGTGTCGGGATTCTACCAGGCGTCCATCAAGGAGGAGGACATCCCCAAGACCGCCTTTCGGGTCCACAACGGGCAGTTCGAATACAGACGCTTGCCCATGGGTATCAGTAACAGCCCGGCCATCTTCCAACACCTCATGGCCCGGGTGCTGGGCCCCATGCTCCACGAGCCGGGCATGGCGCTGTACCTGGACGACTGGTCGCTTTGCTCGAGGGATTTTGACGAGCACTTGGAGAAACTCGGGCGCCTACTACAGAGATTCATCGATCACGGAATCAAACTGAAGCCTTCCAAGTGCGACTTCATCCAACGTGAGATGCGCTTCTTGGGGCACATAGTGGGAGAGCAAGGCCTGCGCCCCGACCCCAGAATGACGCAGACCATCATCGATTTACCCGTTCCGCACGACTTGAAGTCGGTGAGAAGAACGCTCGGAATGGGGTCCTTCCTACGGCGGTACATACGCAACTTCGCGGCCAAGATGAAGGGCATGACAGCACTATTGGCCAAAGACCAGCCATTCAAGTGGGATGAGGAAGCGCAAGCGTCATTCGAGCAGTTGAAGAAGGAACTGGCTTCGCCGCCAGTGCTGATGGGCGCCGACCTATCCAAGCCCTTCTACCTCGAAGTAGATGCGTCGCAGTACGGTCTAGGCGCAGTGCTGTCGCAAGCAGACGACAAGAACAAGTTACACCCAATTGCCTACGGAAGCCGCGGATTGAACGAGGCCGAAAGTAGGTACGGTATCTCCGAGTTGGAGTGCCTAGGGGTGGTGTACAGCCTAAAGAAGTTCCACCACTGGCTCGCTGACTCCCCGGTCCACCCAGTGACGGTTATCACCGACCACAACGCGCTAATCACCCTGCGCAACCAAAGGGAGCCTACGAACAAAATACACCGCTGGGCATTGAGAGCTACCGGCCCAAATTCGTCTATCGCAAGGGGAAAGCGCACGCTTTGGCCGACTGCCTGTCAAGGACCAGGCTGACTGTGGACACAACGCTGCCGAATTTGGGAGATTTGGAGGAGCACGACAGAGAAGTCGATCCCGAATCCGTGCCAGAGTGGCGGCGAGACCGAAAGCCAGTGCAATCGACAGTCGTAAAGCCAGAGCTGACGAGCTGTCGAGCGGCAGATACGGTAGCTGAGCAACCGGCTATTTGCCGCCGTGTGCTGACGAGAAGTCAAGCAGCCGGACACCAGGCAGCACAGCAGGACGCAGGAGACGAAGTACTGACGCCAGTCGACAGTGGAGAGACGGCCGTATCAGATGCAAACGGAGATAGCGAGTCCACTAGTAGCACCCCGCAGGGGGAGGACGGCACTAGTGAGATGAGAGATAGTGGATTCGACCCATTAGGCGCAGCGGACGGTCCGCAAGGGGGGGTCCCACGGCCGGCCGAGGCAATGCCTGATGAAGAATGGCTTGTGCATGGAGAGGACTGGGAAGAGAACGGAGATTTGGAGAAGATCAGAAGTGCGCAGCTGCTAGATACGAAGCTGGCAGACATCATGAAGCAGCTGGAAAAGGGACCGGTGTCAACTCCAACGCGCGACTACTTTCTGCGCGACGGTGTGCTATTCGTCCACTCCAAGCTGGGAGACAAGCTGGTTGTGCCGAGGCAAGAGCGGTACATACTGGTGAAAGAGGCGCACTCAGCTATCACAGGGGGTCATTTCGGGCCCGGAAAAGTTCTTCGACGGCTGCAGAAGAAGTTCTACTGGAGCGGTATGGAGGGTGACGTCTGGAAGCACCTCCGTGCGTGCGTCGCTTGCGCCGCCAGACAAGGCCAGGGGCGCTCTGCCCAGCCGTATTTGTCCCCAGTCCCGATCCCGAAACAGCCACTCGACAAAGTCGGAATGGACATTTTAAGGTTGCCTCAGCGAGCACGGCTACAATCGTGTCCTGACTTTGTCGACTACCTGACGCGCTACTTATGGGCCTACCCAACAATACGTAACTGAACGAAGAACAACATAAGCAGACGAAAATTCGCCAGTGTATTTAGCCTGATTTTGGCCGATACTCAAGCTCTGTAAAAGTTCGTGAAATTCCGAAAATACCGTCCGCCATTGATTTTGCTGCGCCTGCAGTACGCCGTCGATATAAGACGCTGAGAAAGGCGTCTACGCACGCGCAATCGAACCCAGTTATAGGAGCATCGTACTGTAGCACCGACGCCGTCCACCCCAGCGGGGAAGCCCTCGCTGTGCAGCGCGAGATAAGGCGCGCCTGTACAATTGGGGCGCCGCTGGCATTCTACATTGTGAGTGGCTATAGACAGTCAGCGGTCAGCACAGCCCATCGTCCTCAGTACAGCCTGCTCCAACGCGTCACTTGCGCCACATCGGCCTCCAAGTGTACCGGGTGTCCCAGAAATAAGTGAACACTTTTTCTCCAGCTTGTAACTTGCGCTTCAGTAGATCAATTTCAGTGAAACTGTGTATTCGCATACCTTAATGTGTGGTGGATAATGGTTGCAATTTTGAGCCGAATCGGTTCAGGATTACTTGACTTACGAGCATACGAACTGTTCGGACTCAAATCTCTTCGCGATCCGTGCGCGGTTCAGGCAGGATGGCGTCTTTTGATTATACCCTTCTGCAACTGTTGGCAATGCAAATAATTATGCAAAATGTATATAAAAGCATCCAAAGCACAACATTTGTGTTGTTGCATGCTTTGAAAAGAAAGATTTGGGGAGTTAGAATAAATCTTCCACAAGACGTGATTTCGGAGTGCATTCTTGGAATGGAAAGGTTTTGGCTTTTGCGCCAGGTTGGAGGCTGTTGCTAAGGTTAACGTGGAACACATCGAAGCCAAATTTGGTATACTACGATTTGTCGGCCCCTGGCGCTGAGCTAAGCAAGATTCAATTGCAGTTTGTGATCTTGAAACACGGGGAATGCGTGGGTCGAAGTGGTTTTGCATGTCCCACACTTGACCGACTGTAGCCATGCTTGTGTTAGGACTTCGTGGACAAAATTTGGTGCACTGGAGCATAACACTATAGTGTCCCCACGTGTAAAATGTGGTTGAGATTTGTTAACCTAACAGCGAGTTATGAGGTGGAGAAAAAGTGTTCACTTTTTTTTGGGACACCCGGTACATTCCACCAAAGACCGGCCCAAAAACAAGTACCGGCCAGAAACCTCCTATGCTTCAGCACACCGTCCGAGACGTCATACACTCACAGGCTTGGGCTTATTCGAGGGGTGCGCTTATTAGAGACCCTTAGGCTTGTGCTGACCAATCAACTCACAGCCTTAGGCTTACCCATAGTTTGAATCTGGCGGAAAAGTCACCGGCACACAGACCCGCCCTTAGGCTTAGGGGCCAGCAGCAAGGGGCCGAAAGACCAGCAGCAAGGGGCCGGAAAATCTGCTAAGGGGCCGGAAGAGCCACTCCTTACTACTTACAATAACAACACATTTCAGACCATTGTTATGCGAGTTTTACTGATCAGTGAAGCTGCAAATTGCTCAAATGGCGCATATACCGTAAATACTCCAATAAGCCCCCCTCTTCATCTCCGCCTTGGAGAGCATGCTGTCGAAGTTGAAGAAGGGGAGGGGGGCTTATCAGAGTATTTACGGTTACCTTGTGCATAGAACTAACCTTACCTTGTGCATAGAACTAACCGTAAATACTCCAATAAGCCCCCCTCTTCATCTCCGCCTTGGAGAGCATGCTGTCGAAGT
The DNA here is from genome assembly GCA_030248115.1 of Linhomoeus sp. GSCO2_2. Lineage (NCBI taxonomy): Eukaryota > Metazoa > Nematoda > Chromadorea > Monhysterida > Linhomoeidae > Linhomoeus > Linhomoeus sp. GSCO2_2. The sequence goes on from JASAMZ010003624.1 coordinate 4,331, forward strand.
TGAAGAAGGGGAGGGGGGCTTATCAGAGTATTTACGGTTACCTTGTGCATAGAACTAAGGTTACCTTGTGCATAGAACTAACCGTAAATACTCCAATAAGCCCCCCTCTTCATCTCCGCCTTGGAGAGCATGCTGTCGAAGTTGAAGAAGGGGAGGGGGGCTTATCAGAGTATTTACGGTATGTCGTTTGGCAGAGGTTGAAGAAGCTATGTAGGTCGCCCGCGCCAAGTTACAGGGTCTCAGTTTGTTTTGAAGTTCACTGTAACTGCCCGATAAGCTTGTATGTGACGTCTTTGAGGCTGGAAGTTGTCGGTTGGACACTTAGAGAAGCTTATAAATGCACAGAACGCCACAATAAGTCACCAGAACTCTTCTACAGTACTTTAGAGCATTTTCCGTTTTAGCGCCCCGGCGCGCTTACATGGCGCCAACTTTAGGTCGCCAGAGGACCCATTTCAACGTAAGCGCCCCGGGGCGCTTAAGCGAAAAACCCGGTAGTTAGCATTTCTACGCACTCTATGGCCTTATTTTAACGATATTTGATTACCTATTGCATGCGTGAGGAAATCCGAGAAAGCTGGCAAAACACAATTGATTGGACATGAGGTTGAGACATTATGGAGCCCGTTCGTACTCGAGAATTGGTTTCCAAGTCAAACCGGAGTGCTGCTGTACCTCGAGAATCCTGCTTGCGGCGACGCAGGCCGTGTAGATCAGAGGGACATCGCCAAGATCGCTACCGAGAGTGGAGGAGTAGCTTTGATGACACGACGACAGGGGCATCATGAGGTCAACACAGAAACAGGCGGTCAAACTTGAATGTGCGCAAGACGCCACACGACGGTGGAGTCTTCGGTTTGTGAAACGGCGGATTTGTTGTCGGAGACAATAGTCGTGAACCTCTTATCAGTGAGCGCCTCGTAGGTACTTGCGGCTGACGAAACGTAGAGGACGACAATTCTTTGACAAACACTCGTCGTTGGGTTGTATCTAGCATCATCACATCTTGCCCATGTTTCAGCTCTAACTAAAATCTTGTCCAAGTTTCTGAGTCATGCTCAAAATTTGTTTTTGTTACGCTTTTGACGCATTGCCCACTGTGCCACGAATCATCAGCATGACAACAGGAAACATGCCTACGTTGCTGGGCTGCTCACCAAATGGCTACCGTATCGGTTGAGCGCCCTTAGAGCTTGTGGTGTTGTTCGACCTCAGAAGCGCCGTCCCTCACACTGACACTGCACAAGTGCCAAAGAATCTCAGAACGAGCCAAAACACGCGCATAGCAAGCCAAACAAGTGCAGTACAGTTGTTGCATCCACTTTCTATAATCCATCCAAACTGCGCAAGATTGCGATATCTGGAGGGGTACCCCTATAAATTACGCAAGACGGCGCGTTCTGGAGCGCTAATCCTCCAAACCGCACAATACTCCTTGTCGACGGAGCACAGCAGGCCTGAGCAGGCGCTGGTGCCACACCACATGAAAGCGCAAAATTGCAGTTTCGAAACTTCTCCAAATTTGTTCCAATTGCGATCGCTGCGTACCTACCGTACACTCACCACACACTTTCTAACGCAGTATGGAATGGTTTCCGTCGTCCAGACAGTGACGTCACTTTCGAAGATTTTCGCAAATAGGCAGGGGGAGGGCGCTTGCCTACACAAGTGATACGTGACACTCCTTGAGTGTCAGATAGGCACTCCGCGTGATTGTTTTAGCAGACGGGGGCACATAAACTCCAACAAGTGTTGCATTCCCGTTGAATATGTTTGTTCCCAATTGTTTCAGCGTAAAACTAGGGTCTATAGCCCGGGGTGGGCCTAAGCAGATGCCATACACGATGCAGATGCCATACAGGCGCGCCTTATCTACGCTACACAGCGGGGGCTCTCCCGCTGAGGTGGACGGCGTCGGTTTCCGTAGTGCTACAGTACGACGCTCCTATAACTCGGTTCGATTGCGCGTGCGTAGACGCCTTTCTCAGCGCGTCTTATATGGACGGCGTACTGTAGGCGCAGCAAAATCAATGGCGGACGGTATTTTCGGATTCGCGAAATTTTACAGAGCGTGAGTATATTCGGCCAAAATCAGGCTAAGTACACCGCTAATCGCCAAGCAAACGACGGATTCGCGTTCTGCGGCGTCAGAAAGCGCAGACACAACTGTCAACACAATTTTGAAAATTCGACCCCGGGACCCAATTTTTGGCCGGCCGGGTGCCGAAATCAGGGTTAAGGCGTCCCAAATCGCAAAACAAACACCGGATTCGTGTTCAGCGTCGTCGAAAACCCCCGAAACAAGTGTAAACTCAATTTCGAAAATTTGACCCCGGGATTCAAAAATTCGGCGCGGCCGGGGTGCGGTACCTCAAAATGGTCAAGACACTTCGTCTAGACCAACTTTTAACGCGGAACACGATGCAATGGTCAATTTGCCGCTAAAGGCACGCTTTCCGGCCAAAAAATCCATTCAAAGTCGAAAATCCCAATTTTCCGCTCGGGACCCAGGACTTTTGGCACCGCAGATCTCCCGAACGACGAGACCGATCTCGGCGGTTTTGGTCTCGAATGAAAGGTAATAGAAGTGTGCAGGTCAAAGTTTCTAATGGGGAGGATCCACCGTTGCAAACTCGAGTTACGATTTTTTAAAGGTCGGAAAAAAATTTCAAAATTCAAATTTTCTACCGTACTCCCGCGTCGGACCACCTAGGGAGCCCGTTCCAGTCCCGCTTCGTAGAGGACCCAAAGGCCTACAACATATCCAAAAATCACCAAATTCGATCCACTTTTGCGAAAGTTATGGGGTATTTATTTTTTTTTTCTTAGCAAAAATTCGAATTTTTGAATTTTCGCGAAATTCTTCCACCACCGAAATTTTTTCACCCCCCGAGCACGCTGCGCGTCGTCATAAGCTATCTTTTAAAAAAAATTGGCTTCCTAGGTGCTTCGTAGCGAGCGCCAGCCCCGAAGGTGTTAACTGTGGGCTTTACCGCTCCTATAGCACTCCTTCGCTTTTCAAGCGGCGGAGTGCCAAAAACGCCACCTCCAGACAGCGTCGTGCGCCAGTGTAGCGTACGGAGTGTGTTGCGGCTCGGCGCCTCTTCGGAGTGGCGCGGAATAGAAGTGAGACTTTTAGCGGCGTTCTCTACAGGTTTGGCTCATTGTTCACTTTGCAGTTTGTAGGTTGTTTGTCAGAGAGGTGTGGGTGAGAGACTTGTGGTTTTTGAAGTCGGGCAGTCTAGGGAAAACTGAAAGAGTCGACTCGACTCTTTCGTCGACCTATCCATACGTTTACGGAATCTGAGTCGAGTGGGATGTCGTTTCATTTCAGCCTGCTCGATTCTGCTGCTGAGATTGGACTCGGAGAAGGACTGTTCTACCACGAGAAGGAGGACCCAGTGTTGTCCATTGCCAGTATGCACAACGACGAATTCGAGCGTCTCTTCCATCAGCAGCAGCTGTTGCCCAGTCCCAACGAGGAAGTGGAGGACTTGGACTTTCTTCAGGCCCTCGACAGCCATGGCGCCGACTCCATCCCTCATACCGCTGCTGTGCCCAATCCGCCGGCCAGACGCGTGGCCAACGTCCCACCCACGCAGCAGCAGCAGCAGATCCCAGAGCTGGCCAATGAGAACAACAGCGAAGCCCCAAAGAAGCTGGTCCTCAATCCCCAGCAGTCGGCCGACCTCATGCGCATTCTGGGCGTGCGTCACGTCAACGTCCCCAAGCGTCCTCCCAGCGTCGTCAGCTCCTCTGATCGCGGCGGCGGTCGCTCCGAGAGCAAGCAGGCGGAGTACGCGCGCATGTACCGGCAGAAGAACAAGCAAGAAATGGCCAAGTTGGAGGCGCAAGTGGAGAAGCTGCAGGAGGAGAAGGAGGATCTGCAGAGTCAGCTGGAGGACATGGAGAGTCTGAGCAGAGATCAGCAGGCGGAGAACGCCTACCTGCGCTCCATTCTGGCCAATCAGAGCGCTCTGGCCCCCCTGCTGGGCAAGATCACCTCCATGGCCAATCCCGGGGAGAAGATCCAATTGGACTTGCCCACCACTGAGAATGTCACCACGCCTCGAGAGGGAGTGGCCACCCGAGGAGGCAGCAAGCGACGCATGGCGGCCAGCGACGGAAACGAGGGCGGGGTTCCAAAGAGAGCTCGAGTGGGGGGCGACAATGACGACAACAACCCAGGGGTCTGTCTGCACGTCAAGAACGGTCGTCTGTCCGTGGAGCTGTGCGGTCGCTGCAGTCAGCAAGCCAGGTCGGTGAGTGGCGCGGGAGAGCAATTCGATGCCAATTAGGAGGGAGAGAGAACTGCTCGCACAGCGGGTGGTGGTAACTGACTGACTGGTCCCAACCAGGACACAGACAAGGCAGTTACCCTTTTCCCTGCTACGACGCGTCGCGGGACAGGCTTTTCCGAGGCCTGCCCATTCCTATAGGCGAGCCCCATAGGCCGACTTTCCCATGTCGTGTACCATCCATATGCGTGTCTCCAACGTATCCAGTGCCGGACGCTATCGGTATGTTGAGAAAATCGCAAAAAATCAATGAAGTCGGTTCTTGTGCGCGCTCGCTGTCGCTGAGAAGAAGCCGTTTGTATTAGGTGTGTATAGATGCTCTCAAAGTTGTCAATACAAGCTATCGTATATTATTAGGTACTAGCGGCCTGGGCGCGCGCCTTCGGCGCGCGCGGAGAAAAGCCCTGCGCGGGCTCGCTTCGCTCGCCCGCTCCAGGCTTTTCGTCTCGCTCGGCGCTGCGCGCCTCGCTCGACAGCCGCCGACTCACTTGCCTTTTGTTTCACTGTATGATGATACCTGCTCGGTTCAATTCCCTTGCTTGGAACAAATTTTTGTTGTTGGAAAATTTATCATTTGCGGGTTTTTTGCGTAGCGTGCTAAGCTCTGTGCAGTTGCACACTTGCACCCTATCATGTTGTCATGTCGGCTTCCACGCATGACCTTCCATGCGGCTTCCACAGTCTATAGCGAAATTCAAAAATTTGAATTTTCTCACTTACAGTATGCCTACGCGCGGCGTGGCTAGGCGTGTGGAGTTGCACATTGCCTACCCTACACAGCTGGCATACCAACCGCTTCGCCCGCCTTTCCAAGCGCGCTCCGCGGTCGTCTCGGAAATTCAAAAATTTGAATTTTCTCGGCTACAGTAAGCTCTTTCGCGTAACGGACCAGTTTCGGCAAATCTGTGGGCCCACCCCAGGGTAGCGCCCCATAGGCCGGGTTGGCTTACAGGCCCAGTCGGGCGGGGTGATTAGGGGAAACAGAATCACAGACAGACGCACAGACAGACAACCAGGGATTAAGGGGGAGAATGAGACTACTGAAAAATTAGAAAGCAAAAAATTGCTTGCGAAGGCGTTTCGCGACTTGATACCGGTCCGGCCTAGGCAAGGTCGAGTGCTGTCGGTCTCTGTGGGTATTACGTTCTGCGTTCTTGCTCTGTCGCTGTGTGTGTCGTGCCGTGCCGTTTACTCTAGTGCGAAACCGAACGTTTAATCGTCAAACGTTGTCGCACCGCAACGGCCACACTCATTTGCACTGAGGAAGCTCGGGACTGCAAGTTTTGTCTCTAAATATTGAAGTAGTGTTTGGTTTGCTACGCTGAAAGTTGGCAGCCTCAGTGCAAACGGGTTACCATTTACAGCATGAGCGCATAGGATGCAAGACACAGGCTAGAACGGAAACTGGCAGCTACTTGGATTTCTTTCGCCGTTGAGTTTTTAACTACAGTACTCTGCCAGCGTCCGCTCTAGTGGAACGATTTAGGTAAGAGCGCAGACAAATGCGGCAACTCTATACTTTCAGGTCAGGGAGGATTCAGATGCCTCGTGACCTCGTAGCTAGGTCCCTCCGCCTGCATCGCGTTTTAGAATCGGTGAGAGCAGAAACCCTTGTTCACACTTTGGGGTACGGTATGCATGAAGGATGACATCTGGCATGGATTGGGAAGGAGGCAAACTTGCCACAATACAGTAATCTCATAGTTTGAAAGTGTAGCTCTGTAATACAGTAACGTTTGAGTCAGGGGTTTGAATGAATGAATGAATAGCGAAAACAAAATGGTTTGCAAGTGGTTATAAATGGCGCTGTATTGCTCAAGTTTGCCTAAAGGGAGAAGGCTTCAAGGGTTGAATGCAGTAGCCAACCAATCATACCAACGAAGTCTCGTGAATGAGAGTGGTTACAATGGCAGCCAAAGGCATTGCACTGCAACCGAACCGCGCCTCAAAAAAGATTGCGAAGCGACTGTCGGTGGCAAAGGCAATGGCCGCCAGTGGCCTCTCAATCAGAGGGCAAGGCCCATTGGAACCAATGGGCGATGGCTGCACCCACCCACGCATCACCAGGCATGATGACGTGAGCCATTTGCAGCTCTGCTAAGCAAAACATGAAGTGTTATGCCTGGAGAAAACCCAAACGTGCCAGTTGACTACTCGATTCTGCAAGATTGTGTCCTGACAGAATCATGCTAAGATGTGACTCACTGGGTCTTCTCAAAGCACACCAAGACCACACTGGAATCGAATAGTCGGCTGTGCGTTCAATAACCAGTGGTTAATCGAACCTTTCCTCTCTAGTGATGATGGAAGGAGAAGGCGGCGGGGAGGAAGGGAGTGAGGTGGCTGAGAGGGAGGGGAGGAGGACTGGGCTGTCGACGGCCTCCGGTGTCGCTCTGCTGGCCTGTCTGTCACGCTGAGTGGAAGGACGGTACCCTCTCTCTCTCTGGGGGGCACTCGACCACAACAGCCACGGCACGCAGCCACGCGGGGGGCACTGCCTGCACTGAGGGCCACACGACCCACCCAGACTCCCACACCCAATACAGCGCCGTCCCGACCCGCTGCTGCCTCTGAGTGTTGGTGGATGGAATGTGGTTGCTTCTCTGCAGAACTCGTCCTCTTCCGAAGGGGAACGGCTCTTGACGTCAGCGTCGCACGCGCGCGCCAAGGGCCGATCGCCTCGCCCTTCCTCTTGGTGAGTGATTGACGAGAGAACTTGTAATTGTGGATGATGACAGCCATGAGTCAGCGCAGCTTTTGATACAAATTTGTTCAGATCTCGGACCTCGCGGTCACGATTCGTCTTCGCTTGGCGCTTTCGGTCTTCGAAGTTCAGACGGAGTGACACGCTTGCACAACGGTTTCTCCGCGATCCGTCGTCGGTAGCTTGGAGCAATCGCCGTCTAGACGGCTATTGCATGGTCAGTATTCACGAAAGTCGTAGTCGCCGTTTTCTCCGCTGTACGCATGAGCTACATAAGACGAGCTTTTCGCGAATAAAGGAGGTCTGGCATTTTGGAAGAGGCTTGCAGGTTGCCCAACCAGGCAATGCAGTCACTGCACGGTACATGGCAACGCGTGCATACTGCATACTGCATAGGTATCTCAGTAATCGCAGTAGCTATGTATGAACGACGAGTTCGATACGCGTAAGGCATGATGGTTGAGTGTGAATTTCGCATTCTTGCACAACAGTTCAAGACTGTAACCTTGACAAATCAACTGCGTCGTCCGTCGTGATAAAGAACGACGTTGCACTTCAAATCTGACTCGTCCCGTCTCTCGTTGTGGAACAGAGCGACCCCGCCGCCGTCCCTCTGCCCGTTGTGTAAAGAGTCGTCTGTCTTGAAACAGTGGCTGTCACGACAGCAGTAGACCCAGAAACAGACGCACTTCACGACCGCAATACTCAACGCTATGACGGCTGCTGTGCTGAATGGGTAAGTGAAACGCTTGCTGGCGGAGCGGTATTCAAACATGGGATGAAGACATCGCTCACGTACATATAAATCCAATCCAAAACTGACATTCCCTCTTCGCTGCAGCAGACCAGGCCGCAGCACGAGTCCTCCACAGCGCAGGAATAGTACAGTAGACGCGCCCTCTGACCAGACACATCGACTGAGGAACCATTGACGGTGACGGTCGTGTTTTCGGGGTAATGAAGATCGCCCAACTCATCGTCAGAAGAAATGTTATAGCGACAACGAATCCTGCCAGGCGTCTGCAAAGTGCAAACACACGGCTCGACGACGACGACGACGACGACCGACGACCGACGACGACGACGACGACGACGACGACGACGACGACGACGACGACGACGACGACGACGACGACGACGACGACGACGACGACGACGACGACGACGACGACGACGACGGCGGCGGCGACGACGACGACGACGACGACGACGACGATGATGACGATGAACTTGGTCATTGTTACCATCACTAAGAAGCTCCTATGCCAGAAATATCTCGTTGAACCCTGTGAGATTCCATGGCTGAGAACTGCAGATTTTAGCTGTTTTGTTCCCCCAACGTTTCTGTGCCAAGAGGAGCTTTTGCTCAGGATACCCGTTCTAATAGAGCTCGTTCTTGAAGCCGACGTCGTCCGCGTCCTGACTCCTCTACTACCGCCTGAAGAGCCGTCGCCAGTTGTGCGTGGTAGAAGAATACCTATTCAATTCACCAAGACAGAGTTTAGTGTCTTTTGTCAGCAACAGAGAAATTTTATGACCTCTTCCTCCCCTCCCGCCACCTCGACCGCCGCGACAACTCGCCTTTGGAAGCAGCAGAAGAAACAAGCAGAGCGCCATCAGCAGCGCCCGTCCCATGATGCCTTATTGTGTGTGATGCACAGCCAACGAATTGCTATGTACAATATACACCATGTAGTGCGACATGCCCTATAGAGGCTGCTTGCGCAGGAAGACATCGCGTTGAGCGTGCGTCTGTGTGCGCCTATAGGAGAGACAGCGTCACTGTTGCTGTTGACGACCAGTACGGCAAATGCTCGCCCGACCAGCCAAGCCGACAGTCTATAACACACGCACCAGAGTTGGTGCGCTCACTGGATAGATAACTCACATTATTCCGCAAAACAAGGTCCTTCAGTATTCAATCTGAAATTACGTGAGGGCATGGCCAGCGAAAGCAGTGTGTGATGGTTACGCCGCGATGTGACGAACATGCCTCACGTTTTGCTGTTGGCAATGTCAAGGTGTGCGTGCCCGCGAAAGCAAACACGCACGTACGCACGCACGCACGCACGCAAGAAAGCACCGACGCACGAACGCACGCAGGCACGTGCGCACGTACACACGTACGCACGCACGCACGCACGCACGCACGCACGCACGCACGCACGCACGCACGCACGCACGCACGCACGCACGCACGCACGCACGCACGCACGCACGCAGGCAGACAGGCGGGCGGGCGGGCGGGCGGGCACGCACGCACGCACGCACGCACGCACGCACGCACGCACGCACGCACGCACGCACGCACGCACGCACGCACGCACGCACGCACTCCGGCACGCAGGCACGGAGGCACGCAGGCACGGAGGCACGCAGGGTCGCAGGCACGCACTCACGCACGCACGCACGCGCGCACGAACGCACGATTAGACGGCAGTTTGTATTTACCGACGACAGTTGGTAACTACGCCACTGATGGCTACAATGAAGAGTAAAACTTGGACTCGAACGGCGGGACTGGAGATTGGAGAAGCGGCCGTTGGACTTTGCTCGATAGGTACGCGTTTTCCCTAGATCGTCGCTAGCGCAGCGACAACGCGTTTTCCCTAGATCGTCGCTAGCGCAGCGACAGTTGTGATACAAAAGTCGAACTGTCTTTGATATTGTTTCAGTTGTCAGTTTTAGTTGTTGGACAGTGAAGTGAATGAAGTGCAAACGAAAATCCGACAATACAATTGATTGCAACCGCAAGCAATCCGCAGAACACAAGGTGCAAGTAGGTATTTGACGCTCTTGGCGAAGTGTTGCAATTGCGTCAATGGTTTCGAGAAAACGTGACAAACACTCTCTAATCACCGACTTTTGATCTTCGAGTTTCTCGAATAGGTCGCCTACTTTACAAAGTCGTGGAAACAGGGCCGAATTTCCCAAAGTCGATCGACGCCATACATGCAATTTAGCCATCCTTAGGAAGACAAGAACTTCCCAAAACCCTTATCTCTTTCCTAGTCGAGCCTTTGAGCGCTATAAAAGGGGCGGCAGAACTCTTAGTGGAGCTAAACTACATAGCTAAACTACCAAAGAAAGCAGGAATTGCTCTGAAACCCGTTGGAACTTCTACCTGTGGCCATGAATGCGACCGTCGCAGTGCTACTAAGTGCCATCGTCGTCGCAAGTGCCTACCCAACAGTCGACGTCAACAATCCAGCGGGAGCTTCTGTGGAACTGGAAGGTACAGAATGCAAATTCCCGTTTCATGATGCACATTGTAAAGTTTTGGCAGGTCGGACCGACTACCACGGCTACGACGATAGCATCTTGACCCGTTGCCGCGAAGTGGAGGCCCAGCCCCAAGGCGGCTGCCACTGGAAGAGCAGCATCGAACCACGTCTTGATGAGATCATACTCGGAGGTAAGCAGTCGTCGTCGTCGTCGTCGTCGTCGTCGTCGTCGTCGTCGTCGTCGTCGTCGTCGTCGTCGTCGTCGTCGTCGTCGTCGTCGTCGTCGTCGTCGTCGTCGTCGTCGTCGTCGTCGTCGTCGTCGTCGTCGTCGTCGTCGTCGTCGTCGTCGTCGTCGTCGTCGTCGTCGTCGTCGTCGTCGTCGTCGTCGTCGTCGTCGTCGTCGTCGTCGTCGTCGTCGTCGTCGTCGTCGTCGTCGTCGTCGTCGTCGTCGTCGTCGTCGTCGTCGTCGTCGTCGTCGTCGTCGTCGTCGTCGTCGTCGTCGTCGTCGTCGTCGTCGTCGTCGTCGTCGTCGTCGTCGTCGTCGTCGTCGTCGTCGTCGTCGTCGTCGTCGTCGTCGTCGTCGTCGTCGTCGTCGTCGTCGTCGTCGTCGTCGTCGTCGTCGTCGTCGTCGTCGTCGTCGTCGTCGTCGTCGTCGTCGTCGTCGTCGTCGTCGTCGTCGTCGTCGTCGTCGTCGTCGTCGTCGTCGTCGTCGTCGTCGTCGTCGTCGTCGTCGTCGTCGTCGTCGTCGCCGTCGCCGTCGTCGTCGTCGTCGTCGTCGTCGTCGTCGTCGTCGTCGTCGTCGTCGTCGTCGTCGTCGTCGTCGTCGTCGTCGTCGTCGTCGTCGTCGTCGTCGTCGTCGTCGTCGTCGTCGTCGTCGTCGTCGTCGTCGTCGTCGTCGTCGTCGTCGTCGTCGTCGTCGTCGTCGTCGTCGTCGTCGTCGTCGTCGTCGTCGTCGTCGTCGTCGTCGTCGTCGCCGTCGTCGTCGCCGTCGTCGTCGTCGTCGTCGTCGTCGTCGTCGTCGTCGTCGTCGTCGTCGTCGTCGTCGTCGTCGTCGTCGTCGTCGTCGTCGTCGTCGTCGTCGTCGTCGTCGTCGTCGTCGTCGTCGTCGTCGTCGTCGTCGTCGTCGTCGTCGTCGTCGTCGTCGTCGTCGTCGTCGTCGCCGCCGTCGCCGCCGCCGCCGCCGCCGCCGCAGCATGCCTTCTTTCAGGCAAGATTATCGCCTACAAGTTGCGCTGGTTCAACGGTGACTGGTCTACAGTGTGGTATGTGCCAGGCGTAAACGACTTCGACCCAAAGTTCAACAACGTCGACCACGACCAGACCTGCGACTATGGACTGACGGTGACTATCTAATATAATACCACACGATTCATTGCAGTTGGGCCGTTGAACATTCACATATCCATATAAGCAACCCTTTGTAGGCCAAGGCTCGCAGCCTTCGTCGAATGTGGGCCTACTTCACCGATCACACCCACCGATACATCATCTGTCAACGCGAGGAGTGACGAAAAGTGTTTGATGGCAGCTTCCAGCCTTGGCGATTGGGAAATTGACTGGGTTAGAAACGGTGAAACTGCATCAGTAGGCGCCATAACGACACCAATTTCTGCAAGTGTGACTCTCTCTCTCTAGCTAGTTTCCAAATCTGCCTCGCGGTTCAGGTTGTCGTCATTGCACTGGTGCCTCTGTTTGGGAACGCCGCTAAACGTGCGATTCGTGTGCTCGTTTCCGAAATTGTGATCGCATATTGGCTCTTGTTTTCTTCAGCTGAGTTGCCTTTCACAGGCGCCGTAATCAACTGCGCAGTGGGTCACATACGCAGCAGAGGCAGTAAGTACGCACGCACATGTGTGAAGCATTCGTGCCAAGACAACATTTCACCAGGCTGTCGCAGAATCAGAGGTCATCACGCGTCGTGCCTGACTCTAGAACATATCACTAGACAAGGTACAGTTGGAGATAGTTGACAACACTTTGGTGAACAGCGGCAGAGCCTCTGCTGTCATCAACCGCTTCAGCCGGGAACCAAAAGGCGAGTTCTGACTCTCAGTTAAACGATAGGTGTGAAAACCAGCCATTCCAGATTGACGCCAAAGCATCCATCGTCGTGCGTCTACCGACAAATTCGCACAATAAAGTATTCCACTGGCGCTCGTCGCTCGGCATTCCAAGCTTGCTTGCTGTCGTCGATCTAGTCTACTCACACTTAACTGTACTCTGGCTATATTTCCGTTGCACGACTTGTGAAGTTGTTGAGGTGTCGCGTTGGGATGGCAATGGCCATTCCGCGACACGAGCACATTTCACCCGCGACATTGTTGCTTTTGCTAATCGCCTATTCGATTCCAAACGGAGAAAGCGCCAGTGAATCCGGCAATAACGAAGACGGCGGTGGTGCTAGCGCTCAAGCCGCAGATATATGTACCTCATTCGTCCGAGTGCGTGTGGTAGTATCTGCTGTCTGTGCCGAAACAGTACAGTGCGTGCAGAAACTTGGATCACCAGCTATTGTCAGAAGTGATTAACGTGGTGCCCAGCAGTTCACACGACGTTGCAACTTTATGTAAACGTCGCACATTGTCGTTTGCCTGTTATTCGTCCATTGCGCTCACTGATCACTCTGCCCAACGGTTGAGAGTTGAACATTGAAGTAGTTAACTTAGTGTGGGCGCATAACGGTAAACGCAACGTCTGCCAAGCTCTTTTACCTCTTTTGCTACAGTATGCTGCCAACTCCATCTTACCCGTCTTAGCATAACGAATTCACCTTTGCAAAAGAGTTTCTTTATGTGCGGTGAACGTAATAACTGCGAAAATTTATCGACTCACATTCACGTAGTACATAGTCGATTTCCAGAGCCGGAGACGACGAAAGCGGCGATAGTGCAGCAATCCAAGGACCCAGTAGTGATGGCACCTTGCCCGAGCGCCACGCTTCGGAAGCTTGGGCTGAGCAGGCCATGTCCAATTATTCAACGTATGTGACAGATCATGCGTTTGGCGGTAAATCGCTGTGTTGCCGGAACCCGGAAATGTGTGGCGACTGAAATCCTGCAGTCGAAGTGTGCCTTGCTTTTCTCAAAATGCGCACGTTTGTTCAGAGACAAAGAGGAAGAAATTCCGGAAGAGTATCGGACGGCGACTGGCAGCCCTGCTGCTGCGGGGGCGAGTTACAGCGGCGCCGACGATGACGACCCCGAAGGAGAGGAGGCGCGGGAAAACTTGCGTCGCCAACTGCAGACCGGTTTGGCTCGCGGCGACGCTGAAGGGAGTCTGTTGGGAAGGTTGGCTGCACACGTGGAATTCTCAATACGGTAGAAATCGTGAGCGCAGCGCTTTGTAGTCACGAAGATGGCGGCGACTTCTTCACGAGGACCTACAAGAGGTTCAGCCGCCCAGAAACCACCACAACGAGGACCCCGAGACCTTCCCGCTGTGCGTGGACGAGCTCGCCTGGGCCTGGCTCGTCCTTAGCCCATTCTCGATCCCGGAAACAGCAGGCAAGGAATCAATGAAGCTCACGTAGCTAGCTAGTCGATTGGGGGTGCATGCGTGTAGCTGGGGTACGCCGCTACACCTGATCTGCTATGCCAACACACCTGTGATGCATTGCGTCGCTGTTTCATCATCGCTTGGGAACGAAGTGATGCTGATAACGGGGAGCATGCGAAGTGCCCCACTCGTTCACGCGAGTCTTAGGACAAACAAAAGCGAGCGGCCATAAAACCAGGGCCGAGCATGCTATCTCCAAGGCGCAAGCGGAAGAACACACGGATTGCGCCGCATTTCTCGAATCCTGTCGTCCTCGTCGTCGAGCGACGGGAAGGAACGCTGCAGTTACTGATAAGAGTTCGCAAGAACCGTCGGCTTCTCTACCCTCTCTCTACCACCGGTAAGGCAGCAACTTTACTAGCCATAAATCCTGCACGGGCAGTGTAGAATCGCGGCGCGCCGTCTAGGCGAGTTGTAGTTGTATACGGTATTTCCCTAACATGGCTGGTTCTTTCGCCGATAGTGGAGTGGCCAACTGTAACTACGACGACGAATACTACGACGCGGTCAGCATCGCCGAATTGCAACGGAGGGGAAGGGGCGGCCATCAGGTCAACTACCGTTTGACGGCAACCAGTGATAATCAACTACGGACTGTATGTATGTACTGTAGCCCAGTGGCTTTTGATTCTCACCCGTCGTTGCCAACTCCGCCTGTTGAAATGACCAAATTACCATCTGAAAGTTCATTTTGGTATTTAGTGATTGACGCCATCAGTTTGGAGAATGGTTGGCTCTTAGAGAATGGCTACCTATTTGTACATACCGTAAATACTCTGATAAGCCCCCTCCCCTTCTCCAACTTCAGCGCCATGTCGTAGAAGGGCAAAGTTGAGGAAGGGGCTTATTGGAGTGTTTACGGTACTGTATGTATATGGCTCCATTAAACTGACGGCTTAGTGTAGGTCGGTTCCGCTGGCCGGGGAGGGGCGACTGTCTTCAGCTACGACGCTGCAGCAGACGACGACGTCGGCTACGAAGTCCCAAAAAGTCCAGCCCTTGGGAACATGCGGCGTTCACTGGCGGAGCTGAGCCAGTTGAAAACCTTGTACGGAATCAGTACTTTGCATTGCGAAAGCGGCGTTTGACGCACTTTAAATCGACCACACGCACCGGGAGACGTTTTAGGCCCAAGCCGCCGCCGTTGCCGACGAAGCGAAAGGGCCGAAGTTCCGGCAAATGTGGCAACAAAACACTCGCCATCATAATTGGCGTGGTGATCTGCCTTGTGTTGGTTGTTTTGATTGTCGCCGGAGGTGGCGCGGCTGCCTACTTCTTTCTTTTTCGAGGTTTGGTGCGACGACGACGACGACGACGACGACGACGACGACGACGACGACGACGACGACGACGACGACGACGACGACGACGATGATGATGACGATGATGATGACGATGATGATGACGACGACGACGACGACGATGACGACGACGATGACGACGACGACGACGACGACGACGACGACGACGACGACGACGACGACGACGACGAGGACGATGACGACGACGACGACGACGACGACGACGACGACGACGACGACGACGACGACGACGACGACGACGACGACGACGACGACGACGACGACGACGACGACGACGACGACGACGACGACGACGACGACGACGACGACGACGACGACGACGACGACGACGACGACGACGACGACGACGACGACGACGACGACGACGACGACGACGACGACGACGACGACGACGACGACGACGACGACGACGACGACGACGACGACGACGACGACGACGACGACGACGACGACGACGACGACGACGACGACGACGACGACGACGACGACGACGACGACGACGACGACGACGACGACGACGACGACGACGACGACGACGACGACGACGACGACGACGACGACGACGACGACGACGACGACGACGACGACGACGACGACGACGACGACGACGACGGCGACGACGACGACGACGACGACGGCGACGACGACGACAACCAGAGTAGCAAAGTTTCTGTGAGACTTTCCAGAGCCAGGGCCTAATGAGAATACAACCACTACAACTGGCTCACTACCAATGACGACAGCCAGTATCACAGATATGACGTCTGCCTCCATGAATCAGTCAGAGAGTTCAACCACCACGACGACCACTGCTCCATCGCCTTCCGCACCACCTCAAGGTATCCAATACAACTCCTACAATGCCTCCAAATGGCACGTTCGCTCGTCCAGGTTCCATCTTCGTCATCGGCGGCTACGGACCGTCAACGAACTATCTATCATCAGTATACCAGTTCGTGCCGTCTCAAGAGGAGGTTCTCCCACTGCGCCTAACTTTGGGAACCCCACGTCGCTTCCTCGCTGCAGAGTATATCGGCTCGGGTAGGCTATTCATCATGGGAGGCTTCGTTGGCCAGAATGAGACGACCACAACGACGGAGATTGTGGACATCGGCAGCGACGACGTGGCTGAAGGTGACCCGGCAAAGGAAGACCACGCGACCTGGAGTTCTTGCCGCGCTGGTGGGTGGGCCATTTAGAATACGACAAAATGGTTCACAAGACAACATACCTATGTAACTTGGTTTGTCTGGCTGGACGCGAAGACAAGACGAATACAGCACAATTGACAGGTAATCAGTTGCGTCAGTTTTGTCCTCAAGTTGATACAAAATGGTGTCATGTGGTAGGGAGCGCTCAAATCAATCGGGTCGTGATATGGGAAGTGATTTGGGTCAAGGCAAATAGGTACAAAGACAGGACAATTATTTGGACGACCTCACGCCTGTTTTTCAGGCAATCGAATTTACGCCTGCGGCGGCGCCTCGCCCAGCCTCTGCGGAGTGTTCGACATCAGAAGGCTCATTTGGATCAACAGCTTTGGCCTGGACGATTTCCGGCTTCTCGCTCACAGCACGGCCTTCCATCATCCCCACGTCTATCTCGTGGGCGGCATCTGCCTGGGCGGCTGCTCGGACAAGGGTTTGTCCTTGCTTCGCTACGACGTGCGATCGCAAGGCCGCTGGGAAGCCTTGCCCACGCTGGAACTGGACGACTTCCGTATCAACGGCGCATCGGCCGCTGTCATCGTGGATGGTCGTCCTTCGGTGGTGACATGCGGCGGCCAACTTTTCACCGAGTCGATTCAAGCCTTCGCCGAGTGCTACCGATTCGATATCGGCTCCGGGAGTTGGGAAGATTTTCCGGCGATGAACAGGAAAAGGGCACAACTGGGTCTCGTGGAGTTGGGAGGGAACCTCTATGCCGCGGGAGGGGGCAACAAAGACGACTTACTACTGGACACCTTCGAACGATGGGACCCGGCCACCCACCGATGGACCATTGTCGACACTGCCATGCTGCCCAAGAGAATTGGCGCCGCCGCCGTCGTCGCCACCACAGAACTGTGATCCGATCGTAGCCATGTACCGAAATAAAACAGTGGGCGACTTGTTGTAGTCCAGTCATTTGTCGTCTGTAGGCACAATTCCATGCTTAGTGCACTGTCTGTAAGCGAACGTCGTCGCTACAAGCAGATGCGGAGTCCTAGGTGCACGTTCGACAATAATTACGACGACGGTTCGTTGGGCGAAAAGTTTTCGCCTCAACATCTATCCCGCTAGTCGAGCAAATGCGACTGTGTGAATACTGAATATCAGTCGGAAAGCCCATTAAAGCTTTTCGAATCATCATAACAAGCTGTTGAAGTAGCAGCTTGTACAACATCTGCTGTTGGCATTCCCAATTTAACTCTACGGAGGCAGGAAGATGGACGTATATACAGTTACAGACGTATGTACTTCGATAGTTGTTTCAGCAATAGCAAAAGCTCCTTTCCACCAATAACGGTGTTCCCTCACCAAAGAATGAAGATTGTTTCAGCCATCGCAGCTATGACCGCTGTAATTGCGGCGGTCTACGCGCGTGAGTCCGACACGACAATCTTCCACATTCAACCTTCACCTCGCTCACACGTACAGTAAGTAGTGTGTCTGTAGTGCCACGTAGCACAGAACCTTACTGTAGTGGTTCAGAACTAAACGTTTTCAATTGTTTTTCAACAGTTTCTGTGGTGCTGAAGTATTCGTCCAGTTCAGACGCAGAGCCAGAGCACCAGAATCGTACGGACATTCTCGACGACGTCGCCCCCACCTCAACCGAGCATGCGGTCACCGAAGGGGGCGGCTTCTTCTATGAAATGAACAAAAGTGGGGCAGCTTTGACCGTCTGGCACCTCCTCGAGCCCAAACATGTCCTACAGTACTTGTGCATGCATGTACCACTTTTAACATGCATGAAACACTTAGGGGCGACCACCACACGATCGCGAAGAAGCCTGATCATGAATCGGCTGAGGATCGGCTAAGAGGACTGCGGTAGAAGAAGGAGGGGGGGACTCGTATGCATACCTACCTGTGAAGAAGCCAAGACAAACCGGCGACTGAAACGATTAGTGCTGCTCTTTGTGCCTTGAACTTCCTCTAGGGTTTTCGGGGCTTATGTTGAGGTGAAAAGACCAATACAGAGAAATGTAGGGTACCCTGCAACGACAAGCCCAGCGCTCCACCAAAATCGCCCGCTCGCGGCGCCGTCTAAAAGACGCACGCCACCGAAACTTGGGATGAAAGGGGAGGAGGATGGGTACTGGGAGATTTATAATAGCTCGCGACCATTTACGATAAGCCATGACGCTTCACGGCCTCCGACCTACAATCTGCAAACACTGGCAAATGCAGTAAGTAGTGCACTGCACTTCAGAACCTTGGAGTGACGTGCACGCTGCAGGCGAAGAAGGACTAACGAGAGAGATCCGATTTGCTAATCACTCGAGATTCACCAAAATAGCCGCAATTCTCTGTAACAGCCGCTGGTCTATCCAATGTGAATGTCTAACTCCTCGCGAGGCCAATCGGCGCTTGCCACTTCATTGCAAGCTGTTGAAGGAGCCTCAACATCTGTGGCGGTTCTCACTCACTTTGTAATCGTCACTATAAAAGTCGCGAAAATGGCAATATCTGTAGCAGGTTAAACGTAAGCAAAGTTGACTAAAGTACTAGCAAATTCTCTAGCAGTTCTGCACCAAAAGATGAGGGCTGCCGTCGTCCTAGTCTTCGTAGCAGCGCTGGTTTCGTCGGTCTTTACACGTAGGTTTTATTAAGCTTCACGACTGTTATCGCTCGCAAATGATCGTTGTCTAGTAGAGAAAGAGCGTTGCCCGTGTTGCGATTGCAGGGGGTGATCCACGAACCGGAAAAGACGGCAGAAGAAGCGTCGATTCGCCTCGTGGTAAAGTGCTCGATTGAAATCTTTGCAGAGTGTTCCGTGAACAACTAACCTCTGTGATCAGATTGAAAGTGCGTAACTTGTGTTAGCATTGCAGACTGTAGTACTTGAGTGCAGCAGTTTCTCTGTCAGTGGAAGAGCACTTTGTCTGTGATTCTAGATCAGGAATTCACTCGCCCACTAAAAGACGACGCAGGTGGGGCCCAGGGAAGCGCTCCTGAACATTCCATGCCCGAAGGGCCAGCTGAGCAATCGCAAGGGGGAGTACAGAGACGGCGATGAGACCCCGTCGATTTGCATCGCAAGGGTATTCATTATCAGTTCGAATTGATTCATTAGTCTAGCCGATCCACAATGCTCAGACATGTTGGTCAACTGGACAGCAAAGAAAGCCTCGACATTTGACTTCAGCGGGCAGCGTGCGGAATTGTGATTGATTTGGTTGTGTTTCGCTGAATGGCTTGGCTCCGATATATGGAGACCGCCTGCACTATTTTCGGCCACACTCTTTTGGTTGTGCAAGGCAACATTGGGATCGCACGGGATGAGTGTTCTGAGTAGTCAATTCGACACACACTTTTACGAGCGGTTGTTGAAATTCCCACATAGTGGTGGCCCAGTAGCAAGTGGGTAGGTTGGCCAGCCTAATTCGCAGCAGCGCCAAATCTGCTGTGACTCAGAGAGTCAGAGAGTGGGCTTAGCTTTTCGAGCCTCGGATCCCGTACGTGCGCCCTGCTACAACGAACTCTCGCAGGGCCGCTATGCACCGCAGAACTGGACGATACCGTCGAACGGCGAGACCCACACACCGGCCGATGGACAACAGTCGACACCAACAAACAGTTCAAGAAAATTGACGCCGCCGCTGTCTGAGCCGTGAAGCTACACGGTTGCAACCATTATGAGCCCTGAGCACGCTTGTGACAGGAATCTTCCACGTTATTGTCCCAAATGACATACAAGCCGTTTGAAATTCTATGCAACGACAAGTCGAAGCGACGGTATCCTATTTGGAAGTGTACTCGTTGAACCCGTCACAAATCTTCGGTGTTTCCAGCGTGAACGGATCAGTGGCGGGCCCAGAATTTTCCGATAGGGGGGGGGGCACAAAATCCAAAATTTTTCCAAAGCGCCGCAGGCGAAAATTTTGCACTTTTAGGCCATTTTAACGCCAAAGATCGGCAAAAATTGACCTTTGCAACCTGTTACCTAGATACCCTAAATTTCGATTCAAAATTGCGCCGCAGGCGAAAATTTTTACGTTTTTCGCCTTCCCTGTATAAAAATTTGCCTAAATTGAGCGCCGCAGGCGAAATTTTGCCGATTTTTGGTCCCAAAATGCCAAATTCTCTTACAAAATAGCGCCGCAGGCGACATTTTTTGATATTCGTGTGTCGTTTAAAAAAATTTTTTCTCAGAGGTCGGACCGTAAGGGGGGGGGGGCAGTGCCCCCCCTGTCACCCCCCTGGGCCCGCTAGTGGAACGGATTGACTCGGACGGCGAATCCAATATTCTCCGGCAGAGTGTAATTGGCGGCCTCTTCAAACTCCTGCGCGGCCAACTCAAAATCCGCCAAGTGTTCGATATTCTGGAGGCCGATTCGGAACTTGATCTCGTCCGGACTCATGTCGCAGGGATAGGAACGAAAGAAGAACTCTGGCCGACAGCTGCTGATGCCGGCAACTTCGCAGATCCACAGATACTCGAGGATTTCCCCGGTGACCGAACTTTCCAAGGCGTACCGCGACGTCGCCAGTGTGCGGACAAAGCCAACGACGCTCTCAATAAGAGAGGCGTTGGAGAGAATGTCCGCCGTTTTGAAAGTGAGCTCGGCTTGCGCCCCGATGGGCCAGTGGAATGTCGCGTTCCCAGTCTCCCGATAGGGGGCGCCACCGTCGCCCAGGGCTGAAGTCCCAGGGCACCACCGTCGGGTCCCAAGGTACTCGACGGGGAAGGCAAGACATCTCTCGCCTTCGTCGCTCAATCGAGTTTCGAAATCCCATTGCATTTTCGAATTTTAATTGCGAATATCTCGAAAATGCGAAATTGGCAACAGAAACGAACATCGGATTGACAATGTCTGTGCGTGTGTGTGTATGTCCGTCGCATTTAAGTAAGATATGTGGCATATGTGGTTAAGTAGAGTCAAGGCCACTGAGTACGGATCCGACGTCCGTTTCTGTTGCTAATTTCGCATTTTCGAGATATTCACAATTATAATTCAAAAATGTCGAAAATCGACTTTTTCGCCTGATGAGCTAGAAATGAAATTTCTTCAGAAATGAAAAGAGCATAGACCGCGGATAATTTGTAACACAAAAGAAATTTTTTTCAAATGTGGAATTTAACAGAAATACGCGATTATTTGTCAAAATTACATAAATTGACAAAAATGGAACGTCATTCATTGACGAATGTGAATGCAGAAATGAAAAGGCCGTATGTCAATAAGAATTTGTAACATAGTTTCACAGTTTTAACAAACTGCAATAACGAGATATTTAGAATTAAAATTCAAAAATGTCGAAAATCGACTTTTTTCGCCCGGCCTCAGCCGGGCGAACCCCTACGAGAGCTTTTCGTGCGTGCGTTCGTCCGTTCGTGCGTCACGCTCTTAGATCTCAGCGTTGGAAAGTCGTAGGAAGGCGATCTTGGGCTTTATGGATAGCTCTCGACTCACTGGTAATGTTGCTAAGAGACTTCGCAGTTCAAAAGTTTGAAATGCGCGCGTTACAGTACCCAGAAAGTCAAAACGGAAAACAGCTCTAACTCGCTCGTCTTACGTCGTAGAGCGGCGTGCGATAAGTCAACTAAAAGGTCTTGACGTGCTCTTTCGTTTGGCATTAAAAGTTTTCTTAATTACGCAAACACGCATCACGAAAAGCGACATTCTCGCGTTTTTAACGCAGAAATCGCTCTAACTCGCTCAGCGTGCGCCGTAGGGAGATGATCTTGGGTTGGTTGGATAGCTCTCGACTCATTGATCATTTGTTCTTCTATAGAACGACGACGACGACTGCCGAAACAACAACAACGGGTATGGAGTGGAGACAAATTGTACGGACGCCAAGGGCTTTGCCGTGAAGCAAACAAGCACTCCTCAATTAGAAGTTTGGCAGCGTACAAGCTCTCTCGATTAGGACTACCTTTGCATCAAGGCGACCGCAAATCCTCCAATAACACCCCCCCCCCCCCCCTCTGCTCTAGAGAGGTGGGGGGGGGGGTCATGATAGGACTTCGGTATGTGCGCACGTTTGTATTGTACTCGTTCAACCTTTGGTCGTCCACTACCCTAAGAGGTCCCGCCTATTCCGTGCGTTACCAAGGATTCCGGCTCGCTCCGTTGCGTTACCAAGATGGGTGCCGCCCGTTCAGTACGCTATCCAAAGAAGCCCCGCTCGTCCCGCACGTTACCCAAAGGAGCCAACTACATAGCTACACCAGTTAGGTTGATTGGCATCGCCATCAGAAAGTAGAGTACCACACAATTCATCCGTACCTCCAGTCGAACCGTAGAAGTCGGCGTTTTGCAGTGGCCGCAGTAGAAGACGCCATCGTTCAGCGACGTTGTCGATTGCAGAGGCGGTGTCGTGTGTATCGGTGGCGTCGACTGCAGAGAGAGCCCTCTGATAACCTGTCCGCTAGACTGATCGCGTCTAGGGCGCAGGATAGACCGGCGTCGCATTTCGGCTATCCTACAGAGGCGTACATCCCCCTCCCACCCCCTCCCCCCTTCGGGCGTTCCTTGCAATGGTTGCAGCGGTTCTACGCGCGCTCTGGCGGCCGCCCGCAGCCAATCCTTCAAATGCAATGGGATGCCGAAACTCGATTGAGCGACAAAGGCGAGAGATGTCTTGCCTTCCTCGTCGAGTACCTTGTGCGAATATTCCGGCATGTCGAAGCATTTGTCAGTCCAATCTGACGTTAGCCAAATACTTCAGTTTGTGTTTCGTATGGTAACAAAAGAGGCACAACTGGGGGTTTACCCCCGAGCCACGGAATGGAAAAGGGTGATCCCAGCCCTATCGGCAGAGTTGGAAACCGTGATGACTCCACTCTGACCGCCGCGAAATATGAAAGGTAGCCTATGTAGAGGTGTCAGAGACAGGGATGTGGTTTTCCTTGGTATCCGTTAGGCGCCAACATCACGGGTTAGGCTCTGATTGAGATCCCAGAACAACCACAAACAGCGAGGAGGAGGAGTATGCATGTGTTGTGTAACCTCCTGAGAGCCTAGCTGGCCGATTGGTCGTCTAAGCTCACTATATGCAGTGGGTTCCACTCACTGTTACAGGGTAGTCTATGATGCTCCTGTGTGGTGCCAAGACTGTTCTGCAAGGGTTAGGCGGCCCCTCAGAGTAGTGTAGCCAGCCTACCCTAGGTGAGACTCTCTCAGAGTAGTGTGTCTTGCCGTCTAAGCTCACCATATGCAGTGGGTTCCACTCACTGTTGCAGGGTAGTCTATGATGCTCCTGTGTGGTGCCAAGACTGTTCTGAAAGGGTTAGGCGGCCCCTCAGAGTAGTGTAGCCAGCCTTCCCTAGGTGAGACCTCTCAGAGTAGTGTGTCTTGCCGTCTAAGCTCACCATATGCAGTGGGTTCCACTCACTGTTGCAGGGTAGTCTATGATGCTCCTGTGTGGCGCCAAGACTGTTCTGAAAGGGGTTGGTAATGCTAGCCTGGCTTTACCGTATGGTTGGACTTGAGCTCAGAGTAGCTGGTCTAGCCAAGACCCCATGAGAGAATGGCTGGAAATGCTCAGAGTAGCATGACTGGCCTACTCTCCAGGTGGATGTCTACCTTTTACCTGCATCTGTGAAGTGTTGTGGCTTGGCTTGGCTCTGTCTAGCAGCAGACTCTCTGAGAGTGACTGGAGATGATTGCTCAGAGTAGCATGACTGGTCTACTCTTGGGTTGGTTTACTGTTGCATTGTGATTGTGAAGGAGGGCTTATTGTTTGCGTCGTGGAGGTTTGGCACAGAATTGCAGATTTCTCAAGGACACTTCTTGCAATAAACCCATTAACAAATTGGAAAGATTTAATCGGATTTAATCAGATCTGGTCTTTCGAGGTGTTTAATCAAATCAGTAATGAGGATCTGTGATATGTGTCATTCGGAAGCTTCGTGGCTTTGGGCTAACGCTGGTACTGCTCCTCAGTTCGTTCGTGGCAAGTGGCAATAATCTGGTTTGGCTCACTGAAGCGTTCGTTCTGGGTTGTTAGCATCAAGGCTTTTTTTCTGCGCTTAATAAGGTTCTCACAGCCCAGTGATGTTGGCTCGGCTATCTGCCACAATCATCAACACATGTCCTCATACTATCCCAAACTGGCCCCACTCGTTCTGCAGGCTAGGGTGAGTGATAATCCCGCTCGTCAAGGGAGGGGGGGGGTTTATCGTGAAATTCCAAAGACAAACCCTCTCGTTATCGAATGCCCCTACCTCCTCGTGCCGAGAGTGGGTAATTTACGCGCCTACGGGGGGGGGGAGTTTATCGTGAAATTCCAAAGACAAACCCTCTCGTTATCGAATGCCCCTATTTCCCACGTTACGTCCCCCACGTTACCCAAAGGAGCCAACTAGCTACATAAATTAGGTTGATTGGCATCGCAATCAAAAAGTAGAGTACCATACAATTCATCCGTACCTCCAGTTGAACCGTAGAAGTCGGCGTCTTGCAGTGGCCGCAGGAAAAGACACCCGTCGTTCAGCGACGTTGTCGATTGCAGAGGCGGTGGCGTGTGTATCGGTGACGTCGACTGCAGAGAGAGCTTACAACGTGTCCGCTAGACTGTTCGCTCTAGGGCGCAGGATAGACCGGCGTCGCCTTTCGGCTTTTCTACAGAGGCGTACATCCCACTGCCCCCCCCCCCCCCTTCGGGCGTTCCTTGCAATGGCTGCAGCGCTGTTCTACGGCGTTCGAGCGGCCGCCCGCAGCATTGCAACAGAACAGATCTTGCAACCGGAAAATCTGACCGCTTTCTATCATTTGTTTTGCGCGGCGCTTTGTACGGCGCGTTCGCGAGGCAGTCAGAGCTGTTGGCTTGCAACAGAACAGACTTTCGGCAACAGGACAAATGTTGCAACTGGACAAATCTTGCAACAGGACAGACCCTGCAGCAGGACAGATCTTGCAACAGGACAAATCTTGCAACAGGACAAATCTTGCAACAGGACAGACCTTGCAACAGAGATCTTTCAACAGGACAGATCTTTCAACAGGACAGACCTTGCAACAGGAGAGACCTTGCAACAGGACAGACCTTGCAACAGGATATACCCTGCAATAGGACAGACCCTTCAACAGGACAAATCTTGCAACAGGTCAGACCTTGACAATGAACAGGACGGACGCTGCGGCGCGCGTGCGAGGCGACCAGCTCCGTTGGCTCACAACAGGACCGACCTTGCAACGGACAGACTTTGAACAGGACAGATCATGCAACAGGACATTACGGCCATTGACAACTACATTCCATGCTATTCGGATGTCAGGAATTCTTCTGCAACAGGAAGGAACGGCTAGTTCCCATTAAATTTGTTTGTTCCCAAGTTCTTCAGTGTAGAACTAGGGTCTATAGCCGGGCATAATTTTTTTCCATATGCCATTTTATGCAATAATTCGAAAGCAGGCCGCAGCCTGTGAAACGATTCCTAATCGTGTTATAGGCGACAGGGTAGTACGGAATTCTAAAAGTTCGTTCGTCTCAAATTCGAATGTATACTTCATCGAATGGGATGTAATTAGGTGCCACACATCTGTTTGTCGCAGGATACCTTTTCTTAATTTTGTGCAAGTAGGAAAGGAATAATCAAATCAGCTAAAAATACGAATCTAATCTGAAGCGAATAGTGCCAGATTCGGAATTGGCGACCAAGTGCTGAAGTCCCAGGGCACCACCGTCGGGTCCCAAGGTACTCGACGGGGAAGGCAAGACATCTCTTGCCTTCGTCGCTCAATCGAGTTTCGAAATCCCATTGCATTTTCGAATTTTAATTGCGAATATCTCGAAAATGCGAAATTGGCAACAGAAACGAACATCGGATTGACAATGTCTGTGCGTGTGTGTGTATGTCCGTCGCATTTAAGTAAGATATGTGGCATATGTGGTTAAGTAGAGTCAAGGCCACTGAGTACGGATCCGACGTCCGTTTCTGTTGCTAATTTCGCATTTTCGAGATATTCACAATTATAATTCAAAAATGTCGAAAATCGACTTTTTCGCCTGATGAGCTAGAAATGAAATTTCTTCAGAAATGAAAAGAGCATAGACCGCGGATAATTTGTAACACAAAAGAAATTTTTTTCAAATGTGGAATTTAACAGAAATACGCGATTATTTGTCAAAATTACATAAATTGACAAAAATGGAACGTCATTCATTGACGAATGTGAATGCAGAAATGAAAAGGCCGTATGTCAATAAGAATTTGTAACATAGTTTTACAGTTTTAACAAACTGCAATTACGAGATATTTAGAATTAAAATTCAAAAATGTCGAAAATCGACTTTTTTCGCCCGGCCTCAGCCGGGCGAACCCCTACGAGAGCTTTTCGTGCGTGCGTTGGTCCGTTCGTGCGTCACGCTCTTAGATCTCAGCGTTGGAAAGTCGTAGGAAGGCGATCTTGGGCTTTATGGATAGCTCTCGACTCACTGGTAATGTTGCTAAGAGACTTCGCAGTTCAAAAGTTTGAAATGCGCGCGTTACAGTACCCAGAAAGTCAAAACGGAAAACAGCTCTAACTCGCTCGTCTTACGTCGTAGAGCGGCGTGCGATAAGTCAACTAAAAGGTCTTGACGTGCTCTTTCGTTTGGCATTAAAAGTTTTCTTAATTACGCAAACACGCATCACGAAAAGCGACATTCTCGCGTTTTTAACGCAGAAATCGCTCTAACTCGCTCAGCGTGCGCCGTAGGGAGATGATCTTGGGTTGGTTGGATAGCTCTCGACTCATTGATCATTTGTTCTTCTATAGAACGACGACGACGACTGCCGAAACAACAACAACGGGTATGGAGTGGAGACAAATTGTACGGACGCCAAGGGCTTTGCCGTGAAGCAAACAACTAGGTGCACTCCTCAAATGGTCGTTGTCTAGTAGAGAAAGAGCATTGCCCGTGTTGCGATTGCAGGGGTAGATCCACGAACCGGAAAAGACGGCAGAAGAAGTGTCGACTCACCTCGTGGTAAAGCCCTCGATTGAAATCTTTGCAGAAACACTAACCGAACTAACGTGAACAACTAACCTCTGTGATCAGATTAAAAGTGCGTAATCTATGTTAGCATTGCAGACTGTAGTACTACTTGAGTGCAGCAGTTTCTCTGTCAGTGGAAGAGCACTTTGACTGTGATTCCAGATCAGGAATTCACTCGCCCACTAAAAGACGATGCAGGTGGGGCCCAGGGAAGCGCTCCTGAACATTCTCTGCCCGAAGGCCCAGCTGAGCAATCGCAAGGGGGAGGACAGAGACGGCGATGAGATCCAGTCAAGGGTATTCATTATCAGTTCGATTTGATTCAGTAGTCTAAACGATCCTCAATGTTCAGACATGTTGGTCAACTGGACAGCAAAGAGAGCCTCGACATTTGACTTCAGTGGGCAGCGTGCGGAATTGTGATTGATTTGGTTGTGTTTCGCTGAATGACTTCGCTCCGATATGGAGCCCACCCGCACTGTTTCGGTCACACTCTTTTCTGATGGGTTGTTGCAAGGCAACATTGGGATCGCCCGGGATGAAATTTTTGAGTAGTCAATTGGACACACACTTTTATGAGCGGTTGTTGAATTACCACATACATAGTGGTGGCCCAGTAGCAAGTGGGTAGGTTGGCCGGCCTAATTCACAGCAGCGCCAAATGTGCTGTGACTCAGGTCACTCAGAGAGTCAGAGAACGGGCTTAGCTTTTCGAGCCTCGGATCCCGTACGTGCGCCCCGCTACAACGAACTCTCGCAAGGCCGCTATGCACCGCAAATCTGGACGATATCGTCGAACGGCGAGACCCACCCACCGGCCGATGGACAACAGTCGACACCAACAAACAGTTCAAGAAAATTGGCGCCGCCGCTGTCGTTGCAACGGCTGAGCCGTGAAGCTACACAGTTGCAACCATTATGAGCCCTGGGCACGCTTGTGACAGGAATCTTCCACGTTGTTGTCCCAAATGACATACAGTCACTACTGTAGTACTCCACTGACACACACAAAGGGCGATGCAGCACTCCACGAATGTCCGTCCGGCCAGTCCACAAATTTGCACACAAGCCTGTACATTCGCAGTACAGTAGTATGCCGGCAAGCTGTCGCTAGAGTGAGAGCCGTTTGAAATTCCATACAACGACAAGTCAAAGCGACCGTATCCTACAGTGTACGTGGATGTGGAAGCGTACTCGTTGAACCCTTCACAAATCTTGGGTGTTTGCAGCGTGAACGGATTGACTCGGACGGCGAATCCAATATTCTCCGGCAGATTGGCGGCCTTTTCAAACTGCTGCGCGGCCAACTCAAAATCCGCCAAGCGTTCGATATTCTGGAGGCCGATTCGGAACTTGATCTCGTCCGGACTCATGTCGCAGGGATAGGAACGAAAGACGAACTCTGGCCGACAGTCGCTGATGCCGGCAATATCGCAGATCCAAGGATACTCGAGGATTCCCCCGATGACCGAACTTTCCAAGGCGTAGCGCGACGTCGCCAATGTGCGGACAAAGCCGATGATGTTCTCAATAAGAGAGGCGTTGGAGAGAATGTCCGGCATTGTGAAAGTGAGCTCGGCTTGCGCCCCGATGGGCCAGTGGAATGTCGCGTTCCCAGTCTCCCGATAGGGGGCGCCACCGTCGCCCAGGGCCATCGCATCGTCCGATTCGGTGTCACTGTCTCCGGAATATGGGGTACAATCGGTACGGTGCTTGAACAACGCGGTCAGGTTGGTTTCGGTCGACGTCGCCGTCTGGCGTCAGCGTCCGCTCCAGTAGCTCTTTGAAGTCGCCGCTTCCCTCGCGGTAGATTTTGACGGCCACTTTTCCGGATGTCCGCAGCTCGCCATTCCACAGCGTGACGTCTCCGAAGGTGGTCGACAGGTCGCACTTCGCCCCGAAAATCCAAGCGATCGGAAACGAGGTCACGACGCTGGGATGGCCCCTGGTGGCTTCCGGATACGACACGAGGATCAGAATCATCGAGTAGAAACGGCTCGTGTGCGTGCGTGCGTGTGTGCGTCTGTGCGTGCGTGCGTGCGTGCGTGCGCGCGTGCGCGCGTGCGCGCGTGCGTGCGTGCGTGCGTGCGTGCGTGCGTGCGTGCGTGCGTGCGTGCGTGCGTGCGTGCGTGCGTGCGTGCGTGCGTGCGTGCGTGCGTGCGTGCGTGCGTGCGTGCGTGCGTGCGTGCGTGCGTGCGTGCGTGCGTGCGTGCGTGCGTGCGTGCGTGCGTGCGTGCGTGCGTGCGTGCGTGCGTGCGTGCGTGCGTGCGTGCGTGCGTGCGTGCGTGCGTGCGTGCGTCCATCAGGCAGGATGTCGGTGATGTGATTTGTCGACTTGCACTCCTCCGCCCCCTTCGAACCTCCAAAGCTTCTTCGTCCCGTCTTTCGGTTGGTCGTCTTATGTAGACCGTACAGATAGATGTTTGACAGTGGAGTACCTACTTACTATATGGAAGATCAACATTCCGCAACATCAACGTTTTCAATTGGGCCAACATAGCATCCACCTTCGAATTAGTTAATGTTGCATTGACGTGCGACCAATTCTGTAAGCAGCTCAATCGCTGTTGGAAGAACAAGAGCAAGCTCCACCACCAGTCGCAATTACCACGAATCAAAAGCAGCCCAAATCTTCAAACAGAACGTATCGCTGTATTTCTCCAGTAATATTCTCTTCTCAGTAATCCGGTGTCACTCCTGTCCGTCCTCGCCCCATTGCGAGCTCCTACCGAAGCGCATTTTGATTTTTCTGCCGCGGAACCTTGTACCTCTCTCCTCTCGGGTCAACAACGACTGCTGCCTCGCCGTCTGCAAAGTGGCGTGGGAAACTTGACGATTAGGAACTGGAAACGCTTGACGAAGAGCACGAAGCTGGCCAGTAGCGCATGTTGCTATTGGTTAGAGGGGGGAGAAAAGAACATTCGGACGGCTTGAATCGCCTTGCTCCAATCACTGAGCTGCAAATCACCGGTTACTGTAGCCCACTCCAACTCGCCGTCATAACCCATCGCTGAATTTTGCCAGTCAAAAACGTATTTCTGTATTTTGCCGGATTCAACTCAACAGCTGTGTGACGTACGTCGACTTCAACTTCTGAACTGTCGGCAGCGACGCGGATGTCCATTGTCGCCATCCACAGGAAGGGGAAGAGGAGAAAGCAGAAGATGGCCGCGTTTCCAACTGCCATCCTAGAAATTTCAAGGTACCGTGTTCTTTCTAAAATTCTGCTCACGACTTAGGTTGTTGAAACTGTCTTTGAGTGTACGTGTTCTACGCGTTTTATAGAGGGCTGTGCTTCCATTTCATTCTAAGCAGGAGGCCATCTGTTCACCACAACAGGCGGATACAAACTGAATTGCAGAACCGGCCGCAGTGCAATGTTAATCGTTACAGTACAGTTAACTGGCCAAAAAGTCGTCGTTCGCATACTTCAAACCCGAAGACTGATTGGACAACAGCAGCGCTTTGTTGGATTCCGGAAAGAAATGCGAATTTTCACGCGGAGTGCAGCTTTCTAATTGATCTCGTAGTACTCCTTGTTGTTCTTGGAAGCAGAGATTCATGCATTTCAACGGTGTTATGGCGAAACTAGTAGACAGGCGAGCCAGTCGGAGGGAGACCTTGGATTTTTACCTGCTGATCTTCAGGTGGACCTGTGCAGATCTAATGACGGCCGTGCGGCTCTTCGGTACGGCCGCAAGAGAAAAGCTACAGCGGAGATCGACACATCAGCAGATTGCCCAGATGATTTCATGAAGGCTGGTCTTTGTTGCGCAAAGATCGGATGAGTATCTCAGAAGTTATGCGTGATTTGTCAGTTGAAAAGACCTGCAAAATGTAAAATACGCATTGGCGCAATACGATTCTTCTGCTCTTGACGAAATTTAAACACGTGATAGAGCTCGACAAGACACATCCAATGCAAGTTACCGCAAGTCGCTACGATGCACCACTCGTGAGTTATGGCGTGTCAAAGTTTGTGTGGCTTGCCATACCCTATAAGCCCTATGTTGAAGTCGGACAAACTTTAGGCCATAACTCGTGAACGGTGCATCGTAGCGACTTGCGGTAACTTGCGTTGGATGCGTCTTGTCGAGCTCTATCACTTGTTTAAATTTCGTTAAGATCAGGAGAATCGTATCGCGCCGCTGCGTATGTTACATTTGGCGGATCTTTTCAACTGGAAAATCACGCCTAACTTCCGAAATACTCATCCGATCTTCGCGCAACAAAGAGTAATCTTCATGAAATCATCTGGGGAATCTGCTGCTGTGTCGATCTCCGCTGTAGCTCTTCTCTAGCGGCCGTACTGAAGAACCGCACGGCCGTCATTAGATCCGCACAGGTCCGCCTGAAGATCAGCAGGTCAAACTGCGCCCTTTCATCTAGGTAACCGAAAACGTTTACTTGGAGAGTGATGCTCTACAAGGTTTCAGCAGACAGGACGAATTCCTAGCTACCTACCCACTCTGGTGCTCTCGCGTTAGAGCGCCCACTCCGTCGGCTGTCCGCTGCCCTGCGGTTTTGAAGTTGTCAACGTTATGCAGCAAAACTTTCTTCACCTTCACTTGCCATTCCGCGAGCAGGTACAGTAGACCGGCTGCCGCACACGCCTCTCACCTCGCGTCCCACTACTCTGGCGTCCAACGGCTGCAACCAAATTTGCTAATTTCTCTCCGTCAATCTCTCGAGTGATCTCCAAGCGCTCTTGAAGTGGTCACCCCATTTGAAAGCGTTGGTGTTGTGCCTTCGGTTATTTCATAAGCTCAATACAGTAGTCACTTCGACAGCCTACTCACTCGGCCCACGAAAGGTGCGCGTCTCAATCATACTTGTGCTGTAGACTGTACGGCGTTCAAAGGTGAGAATTGGCTTCGCCGCGAAAATCTGGAACGTCCGACCAGACTTCGCGTCGTTTCTCTGTGCTTCTCAACGGTGCCGAGTTTCCAAATCTGCTGCGCGGGAACAAAATATTCTACGAGGCGCTCTTTAACTGTCGCCTGTGATTGGTGCATATTATGTAAGTTCTTTGTTTTCCTCGTTAGTCCCATTCGGTCCGCGACTGGATTACGGTACTGTGTACTGCGCTGGCTTGTCCAGAAAGAATACTTTGAACTTGAAGTGCGACTCTGGATTCTTGGCTGAAGGTTGTATCGCCCTTCATTGCTGCAGTGCTGAGTGACCAACTTTTGAAGCAGAGTTGGCAGTGGTTTTACACGCGTCGACAGTCGTTACGAACCTATGTACCTACAATATGGCATACAGCGTTTGTAGCCTGCGGAGCAAGACAGGCCGTGTTAGCCATCCACCTGATGCTACCACCAGAATGGCACGTTTCCGCTATGACACAACTGAGAGCATCACACACTCTCAATTGCTTTTCAGTGAACCAACTACATACTTAATTTGGCGCTTGTCAGAACCATTCTGTTACTGTGCTAGGTACGTACCGGGTTTTTTCGCTCGGCCTCAGCCGAGCGAACCATATCAAGAGCTCGAGCACGAATCCGACAACGAAAAGTTTCAAAAGTTTAAACAGAGAGCTACAGTAACCAAAACGCGTCGAAAACTGGAAACGACACGCTTGCTTCGGGTTTAATAACTCGCTTGTCTGACGTCGCTGGGTTGAGTTCGACACATCGACGCGTAGCCCTCGGACTACTCTCGCCATCTGAGTGTTCAAAACTGAAATAAATTTTCAAACTCGCGCGCTACAGTATCCCAAAGTGAGGTCCATTTTGAGACAAAAGTTGACCGAAGCTAGTCAAATCGCATATCAAAGTGAAGCGCTCGAGCTCCTGAGCACGAATCCGACAACAAAAAGTTTTCAAAGTTTAAACAGAGAGCTACAGTAACCAAAACGCGTCGAAAACTGGAAACGGCACACTTGCTTCGGGCTTAATAACTCGCTTGTCTGACGTCGCTGGGTTGAGTTCGACACATCGACGGGTAGCCCAAGGACTACTCTCGCGAACTTTGACGTCGAAATAATAACAAGTTTTAAAAATTGCGCGCTACAGTATCCCGAAGTAATGTCCGCGAAAAGTCAAAACTTCATCGAACCTAGTCGAATCGCATATCAAAATGAAGCGATCGACCTCCTGAGCAAGAATCCGACAACAAAAGGTTTCAAAAGGTCAATGAGAGGGCTACAGTAACCAAAACGCGATGAAAACTGCAGATTTTGGATGGTTATATCTAGGCACTCGTGCGTTGCAGAGCGGCGGTCTTTTGACATCGCTGAAGAGCTCACTGCAAGCCAACATCAAATCATGCTCATAATTAACCTGTAGTTTTGTGCTAGATTCCAGTGCCTTTTTTAAATGTAGTCAGAAAAAATGATTTTCTTGGTGTAATGAATTTAACCCGAGCGATACCAATGTTGCGTAGCAAGACCACTCCAAAAAGTGTAGTCGCGAGGAGAGTCAAAGACGCTGCACGAAACCGGAAAAGGCCTTGCTACAATCTCAGTAAAAATTCAAAGCTCAAAACCACTCCGCTTTTTAAAAGAGACTTGTTTCGCTCGGCCTCAGCCGAGCGAACCCTATCAAGAGCTCAGCGTGCGTGCGTGGGTGCGTACGTAAGTACGTCACGCTCGCTTCGGGCTTAATAACTCGCTCGTCCGACGTCGTAGGGTGGAGTTTGAGACATCGTCGAGTAGCCTGCGGACTCCTCTCGCCGAAACCTCTGAGTGGCCGAAACCAAAATAAGTTTTCAAAATCGCGCGCTACAGTATCCCAAAGTAGGGTCCATTTTACGTTAAAAGTTGACCGAACCTAGTCAAATCGCATATCAAAATGAAGCGCTCGAGCTCCTGAGCAAGAATCCGACAACAAAAAGTTTCAAAAGTTTAAATACAGCGCTACAGTATCCAAAACGCGTCGAAAACTAGAAAGTACACCCTTGCTTCGGGCTTAATAACTCGCTTGTCTGACGTCGCTGAGTTGAGTTCGACACATCGACGGGTAGCCCCCTGACTACTCTCGCCATCTGAGTGTTCAAAACTGAAATAAGTTTTCAAACTCGCGCGCTACAGTATCCCAAAGTGGAGTCCGTTTCAAGACAAAAGTTGACCGAAGTTAGTCAAATCGCATATCAAAGTGAAGCGCTCGAGCTCCTGAGCACGCATCCGACAACAAAAAGTTTCAAAAATTTAGACAGAGAGCTACAGTAACCAAAACGCGTCGAAAACTGGAAACGACACGCTTGCTTCGGGCTTAATAACTCGCGTGTCTGACGTCGCTGGGTTGAGTTCGACACATCGACCGGTAGCCCCCGGACTACTCTCGCGAACTGTGACGACGAAATAATAACAAATTTGAAAACTTGCGCGCTACAGTATTTCGAAGTAATATCTGCGAAGAGTCAAAATTTTATCGAACCTAGTCGAATCGCATATCAAGATGAAGCGCTCGACCTCCTGAGCGAGAATCCGACAACAAAAAGTTTCAAAAGGTCAATGAGAGTGCTACAGTAGCCAAAACGCGATGAACACTGCAGATTTTGGTTGGGGACAATTATTTGCAGCTTTTAATTCGTAACTACAGCTTTTCATTTAGAAGAATGCGCTTTTAACTGGCACCGCTTTTCATTCTGAACAAAGCGCTTTTCGTTTGGAACATTGCGCTTTTCGTTTAGAACAATGCGCTTTTAATAACGCCGGAATCATGGAGGGGCTATGTATATAGGAGCAGCTTTTCATTTTGAACAAAGCGCTTTTCATT
Source organism: Linhomoeus sp. GSCO2_2 (assembly GCA_030248115.1). Lineage (NCBI taxonomy): Eukaryota > Metazoa > Nematoda > Chromadorea > Monhysterida > Linhomoeidae > Linhomoeus > Linhomoeus sp. GSCO2_2. The sequence continues at coordinate 39,295 of JASAMZ010003624.1, forward strand.
TTGAACAACGCGCTTTTCATTTGGAACATTGCGCTTTTCGTTTAGAACAATGCGCTTTTAATTCTGCTGCTGTGAGACAAAGGGCAAAAGTCCAGAAAAAAAATGAAAAATTTTTAAAATACGGGATTAATTAATACTTTTAATACTCCTTTGCCTGCATCAGGTAATGGCCATCTTCCTTGTTTCTTTACATTTCTTTCGGACATAGAATACTCCTTTGAAAGCAGGCTATGCTTAGGCTCGCCCTGCGCCCACAGTCCACAAGAGTCAGTCGGCGTCGCAGTCTGGCGGGTCGAAACTTAGGCTTAACGCGACCGGTGACCGACTTCAGGGCGCGCGGAGCGCGCCCTGAAGTTGGTGGTCGCGCTAAGCCTCAGTTGAGACCCGCCAGGCGCGACGCCGACCGAGTTTTAGTGCAAACAGTGGGTGGAGTGCAGATTCCCCCATATACTTCACCTCCTGCTTAGGCCGGCTGTGCCCCTTAGCTGCTAGCGCTCGCAACAACTTTCACTTTTAAGCCTATTAGCCTAAGGCCACGCTCACGCCGACAAAGTTTCCCTAGCAAACTGAGGTGGTTCGCGTCGACGTCACGTTGCGACAATGCCATGCGCGACGCAGCAGAGCGTTAAAAGCGGTTTGTTCAATTTAAAAGCGGTTTGTTCAATTTTAAAAGCGGTTTGTTCAATTTTAAAAGCGGTTTGTTCAATTTTCGGTCCAGCTGCTGTGAAAAGCTGCATGTTCAAGTTAAAAGCGCATTGTTCATTTTTAAAAGCGCATTGTTTATTTTTAAAAGCGCGTTGTCACTTTTCCGTTTGCTATAAAGAAAAGCGGTTTGTTCATTTTTAAAAGCGCAATGTTTATTTTCTAAGCGCTCTTGAATTAAATTACAAGTGATACGTGACACTCCTTGAGTGTCAGATAGGCACTCCGCGTGATTGTTTAGCAGACGGGGGCACAGAAACACCAACAAGTGTTGCATTCCCGTTGAATTTGTTTGTTCCCAATTGTTTCAGTGTAGAACTAGGGTAGACGGCGTAGGCCTAAGCAGATGCCATACACTTAGAGGCCGATGAGTGACGCGTTGGAGCAGGCTGTACTAACGACGATGAGCGCAGGCTGTACTGACCGCTGTCTATAGCCACTCACAATGTAGAATGCCAGCGGCGCCCCAATTGTAGAGGCGCGCCTTATCTATGCTACACAGCGGGGGATCCCCCGCTGGGGTGGACGGCGTCGGTGGCAGTAGTGCTACAGTACGATGCTCCCATAACTCGGTTCGATTGCGCGTGCGTAGACGCCTTTCTCAGCGCGTCTTATATGGACGGCGTACTGTAGGTGCAGCAAAATCAATGGCAGACGGTATTTTCGGAATTTCGCGAAATCTTACAGAGCTTGAGTATTCGGCCAAAATCAGGCTAAATACACCGCAAATCGCCAGACAAACGACGGATTCGCGTTCTGCGGCGTCAGAAAGCCCAGACATAACTGTCAACGCAATTTTGAAATCTCGACTCCAGGCGCAATTGTGGTCTGTCCGGCGCCGAAATCTGCTTCTTTCCCTCGGCACAGTTCCACCTCCAGAGACCAAACTCCAAGAGGCGTTCCGTCGCTCGCGGTAATCGGCCTAAATGCAACGCAAATCGCTAAACAAACGCCGGGTTCGCGTTCGGCGGCGTCAGAACGCCAAGAAACAACCATCAACGCAATTTTGAAAATTCGACTCCGGGACCCAATTTTTGGCCGGCCGGGCCCAGAAATAGGGCTAAAGGCGTCCCAAATCGCAAAACAAACACCGGATTCGTGTTCAGCGTCGTCGGAAACCCTCGAAACAAGTGACAACTCAATTTCGAAAATTTAACCCCGGGATTCAAAAATTCGGCGCGACCGGGATACGGTACCTAAAAATGGTCAAGACACTTCGTCTAGACTAACTTTTGACGCTGAACACGTTGCAATGGTCAATTTGCCGCTAAAGGCACGCTTTCCAGCCCAAAAATCCACTCAAAGTCGAAAATCCGAATTTTCCACTCGGGACCCGGGACTTTTGCCACCGCGGATCTCCCGAACGGCAAGACCGATCTCGGCGATTTTGGTGCCAAACGAAAGGTCATACAATTGTCTAGGCCGGATCGAAGAGTTTGCGAGAATCCACCGTCGCAAATTCGAGTTATGATTTTTTAAAGGACGAAAAAAATTTTTGAAATTAAATTTTTATACCGTACTCCCGCGTCGGACCACCTAGGGAGCCCGTTCCAGTCTGGTTCTGAAGAGCATCTACGGGGCTACAACATATCCAAAAATCACCAAATTCGATCCACTTTTGCGAAAGTTATGGCGTGAATATTTTTTTTTACTTAGCAAAAATTTGAATTTTTGAATTTTCGCAAAATTCTTCCACCACCGAAATTTTTTCACCCCCCGAGCACGCTGCGCGTCGTCATAAGCTATCTTTTAAAAAAAAAATTGGCTCCCTAGGTGCTTCGTAGCGAGCGCCAGGCCTGTTGGTGTTAACTGTGGGCTTTACCGCTCCTATAGCACTCCTTCGCTTTTCAAGCGGCGGAGTGCCAAAAAGCGCCCTAAAACACCAGCCATTTTGGTTTATTTCTATCTTGGCACTCGAGCGTTGCAGAGCGGCGGTCTTGACATTGCTGAAGAGCTCACTGCAAGCCAACATCAAATCATGATCACAATTAACCTGTAGTTTTGTGCTAGATTCCAGTGCCTTTTTTTAAATGTAGTCAGAAAAAATGATTTTCTTGGTGTAATGAATTTAACCCGAGCGATACCAATGTTGCGTAGCAAGACCACTCCAAAAAGTGTAGTCGCGAGGAGAGTCAAAGACTTGCATGAAACCGGAAAGGGCTTTGCTACAATCTCAGTAAAAATTCAAAGCTCAAAACCACTCCGCTTTTTAAAAGAGACTTGTTCCGCCCGCCCTCAGGCGGGCGACACCCTACGAGAGCTCGGCGTGTGTGCGTTCGTGCGTGCGTGCGTGCGTGCGTTACGCTCTCAGATCTCAGCGTTGGTAAGTCATAGGAAGGAGATCTTGGACTCTACGGATAGGTCTCGACTCATTGAGCTTTGCGAGCTCAGTTTTGAGTTTCAAAAGTTTGAATTGCGCGCGCTACAGTAACCCGAAGGTCAAAACGCAAAACGGCTCTAACTCGAACGTCTCACGTCGTGGAGCGGTAATCGACACGTCAGGTGAAAGCTCTCGACGTGTTCTTTCATGCGGCTGCAAAAGTTTTTTAATTACGCAAACACGCACGGCGGAATACGCCATTCTCGTCATTTTGACGCTAAAATCGCTCTAACGCGCTCAACTCGCGTCGTAGAGAGACGATCTCGAGCTATGCGTGGGCGTAGAATATCGGAGCGAGCCGCGAGAGTATTTTGGCCTGCCATTGTTGAAGAACGGTGGTCATGGAAGGCAGCCCCGTTCGGCTTTTGAATGCGCTGCAGTCTAACTCGTTTGCTGTCCATGTGCGCTTCCCGGCAATGATGGCGTGCGCGCCGTGCGACTCAGTGCTCGCCGATTCTCTTTGTTGACGCGAAGCTATATGTCGAACAGTGGCGGGCCCAGGATTTTCCAATAGGGGGGGCACAAAATCCAAAATTTTTCCAAAGCGCCGCAGGCGAAAATTTCGCACTTTGAGGCCATTTTAACGCCAAAAATCGCCAAAAATTGACCTTTGCAACCCGTTAGATACCCTAAGTTTAGATTCAAAACTGCGCCGCCGGCGAAAATTTTTACGTTTTTCGCCTTCCCTGTACAAAAATTTGCCTAAATTGAGCGCCGCAGGCAAAAATTTGGCGATTTTTGGTCCCTAAATGCCAAATTCTCTTATAAAATAGCGCCGCAGGCGAAATTTTTTGATATTCGTGTGTTGTTTAAGAAATTTTTTTCTTAAAGGTCGGACCGTACGGGGGGGGGGCAGTGCCCCCCATGCCCCCCCCCCCTGGGCCCGCTACTGATGTCGAATTCCAAAGTTTATCGCGCAGTTGCCATCGTCTCTCTTCATCACAGTCTCGCGGGCTCTGACATCTTGCGCGCGCAGCAGCAGTATTTGGGTCCGCAGTCGTGGGGACTCGTGCAGCCGTCGCTGATGGCCACGCGGTTGATCAACGTCTCCACCTGACGGTTGCTCTCGGAGGGATTATCGTAGATGTGCAGCTCCCCGACGCACTCCATCGCATGTGTTGGACAGAGACGGAGCACCCTTCCTCCTTACAGAGAGGAGTGACAGGGGCCGATCGCACCAACGATTGTAGTGAATTGAATACTGCAGAAAATGTCTTGAAATGACAAAATAGAAGTGTCTGGAAGCAGTCAAGTTAGTGTTCAAAATGCTTTGTAGAAAGACCATTACCTTCTCATATTGTGAGGAATTGTAAAATGGATTGTACGTTGGTGCAATCGGCCCCAAGTCTCATGCCTGTATGTACAACACTGTCTGCAGCCATACAGGTACAGCTAACTTGGCAGGCACTACCAAATTACAAGTCGATGCCTGCACACACGGTGGCAGAACTGCACCACTATGAGCAGGATGAGGCGATAGGACGATAAGGGGATGGCATAACGCGTCGAAGGGGCGGGGGGGGGGGGGGGGGCGGGGTGCAAGGCGAATGTAGGTGGTGGGGAGGGGGGGGGGGGGGGGGGAGGTCAAATGGGTGGGGAGTGGATCTTTGTTGCATGGTTCAACCAGCCGGCCGTTGCGGGCAACAATCGGTTGCGCCCTCCAACCGTAGCGTATATGCTGCACATCTCCAATTAGCAGACTTGCGAGTGACTCAAAGAAACGGCGTGTCTCTATTATCATAATTCGAGTAGCATGTGAAGCCTACGAACTGTTGAGCAACATGCCTACAGTCTTTGCGTAGCGCTAGGGCGCCCGAGACTCAAGCGCACGATCGAGTAGGCGCTGGGCTTGACGCAGAGCTCGTGGCAATTGGGGTAGTCATCGGTGTCGCAGTTCCTCCACATGGCGATGGACTCGGTGTTGTGGTATGTACGTGCGGCCCCTTTGGGCTAGCATGGCGCAGAGCGACTGAGCCACCACGTCCGAGTCTGAAGAAATGGCACGCAGAGCTGTTGAATTTTGGAAAAGTGAATCTTACGATTTGAAGCTTCTGCAACCTTCGTTTTGCTCCCGCAGAATTCCTGACAGGTCCGCCGTGGTTGGAACTATCACCGACGCTCTCAGCAGAATCGAAATCAACAAAGAAATCAGCAACCGCATGCTTCGAACAGTCAGACGATGCTCGACTTCTGTAACACGGTAGAAGAGAATGAGGAATTCCAGTGGATCACAAACAACTACCCGTCCGCAGTGGATCTCAATCAACCTGGGTATACGAGCAACTCCTTGGCCACTCAATAAGAACAGAAAATGTATTCGGCTGGAATAGAAATAATTACCTGTAGGTAGTGTAAACAGTAGAGAGTTGCTCAGAAAATCAATTAGTCTCATTCGACCACGCCCATCAGAGTGCTCGCTCGGGTCGAGTCGGTGGTACATACATGTTTGGTGTGGTCGATACGGTAGCCTTCATCGGCGGTCATCAACTCAAAGTTCTATCGAAGTCGAAGATCATCCCTTGCTCTTCATCTCCCCGCCCACTCTTCATGACAGCCGAGCGGGCTCGGACTTCTTGTGGACGCAGCAGCAGTAGTTGGGTCCGCAGTCGTGGGGACTTTCGTCGGCGTCACTGATGACCACGCGATTGATCAGCGTCTCCACGTAGCGGTAACCCTCTGAGGGATTGCCGTAGACGTGCAGCTGGCCGGCGCACGTCAGCTCCTGCAAGGGCTCAATTTCACCGATGCGTGTTTTACGAATTGGAGAAAATTTGGCAGCGCATGACAGAGTAAGGCGAGGGCTTTCAAGCGACGTGACGTGCCAACAGGCAAGAAAGCTGAGAAATTCCACCTGCAGTGTCTACCAGTCTTGTCGTTGTACCACATTTCTCTAAATTGTTTTGTTATTGTTTTGTTCCACTTCTTAATTTAATAAATTGTTTTGTTATTGTTGTTGTTCCTCTCGAATTTCAACAAATTGTTCTTGTTATTGTTAACAATTTAGGAACAATTGTACCTACCCAAATTGTTCCTAGGAAGATTGGGTGCCGTAGGGCAGAAGTTCGTTAAGTGGTAATTTCCATGAAATCAAACGAATTGCTACGTGAATAACGAAACATTCTCAAATTATGTATACGACATTTGCTCCATAACTGCTGTGAATTACTGCATATTTTCATCGACATTCAGTTAGGTACAATTTATGAGTTCCAAATTGTTTTGTTCTAGAGCCATTTCAGATTGTTATTGTTATTGTTTTGTTCCTTTAAGCAGTGGAACAAATTGTTATTGTTCCTAAATTGTTAACAATTTAGGGGTACAAATTGTTAGGTACAATTTGTACCAAGGAACAATCGACAAGACTGGTGTCTACGCAATAATGACTCAGTGATCCGGAGCAGCAATTTTGAAATGGCTAAAAATCATGTTCGGCGCTTTAGAAAAGTACACATCTCGCATCTTGATGTTAGGTTCAGCAAATGCTGTCCAATGAATTGCCTAGTCCTACCATCCTCCCTTTCCGTTACCCCTTCGGGTGCTTTCAACCGACTACAGATGTCGTCGCATTGAGAGGAGTCGACGTCGCATTTTCTGCGCACGGCATAAGAGACGTAGTGATTGCGTCGGCCGGGGATCGGAGGCCAGTGTCGATTCCGAAAGGCCATCATAGCGCAGTTCGACTTGGCTGCCAGATCGGAGTCTGAAACAATTCCTTGTTTAAGTTGGATCTTGTGTTCTGACTGACACTTTACATAAGTGGCACGCAGAGAGCGTGAGGAATTGCCATTCCTTGGAGCTCCGCTGCTCTTCATGAACTCCCGTTTTCAAAAGGGTGTACGCGTGACGTGTCCATGTTAATTTCGCCCGGAGCAAGAAAACCCTTCGTTCAAGTTCGGTTTGAAAGGTATGTGGATTTGTGCAAGTGAATGCAAGGTGATTGACAGGACGAGTGTTGAAGAGCGCGTCGTGAATTCCCACTTGTACCTATAGGTGCTTGTATATGCAATATTCTTGTGTACCTACAATGGGATTTCGCCTGTGATTTGCGCGGTGGGCAAAGCCCGTTAGAGTAACCAACCTGCGTTCTGATACCAGAGGATTATTGGCTTGTTCGCTGCACCTGAAGCGGTCAACAGCGTCACCAGCAGAATCGCTGGCCAAAACGCCATTGAATGCATGTCTAAAATGGTCAACTGCCAACAAATTTCTTTACCGATTGACGGCAGTGTGTCGCGAAGATACCGAGAATAAGATACGGAGAATAATTCTCGATATGGGAGTCGCTTAATGGCCATTCCACTCGACGGGGCATTAAATAGAAGCGACAGTAATAGAGAATGGATTATCCAAGAGACAATTTCAAGCTGGGGAAAATCGCACAGGAAATCAATTGGGCTCATTCGACCATCCGAGCCTGCCGCTTTGAACCCACACGGTTCGCTTATAACCCAAACGGTTCGAGAGAAGAAATTCGGCTATGAATCGTTCGTTTACATGCGCTGCGTGCCGGTGCGCTGGAGCGCAGCGACGCCTTCTTCCCTTTATTTTAACATAAATCCCTTTCCCCACCATCTTCCGTTCTCGCTTGAAATTCTCATACGAGGCGAGCGGGCTCTCGCTTCTGTCTGGCGCAGCAGCAGTAGTTGGGTCCGCAGTCGTAGGGGCTTGTGCAGCCGCGGCTGACGACTACGCGGTTGAACATCATACGGTAGCGGCGGTCGTCCATCGAGGGATTGTCGTAGACGTGCATCTCGCCCACGCAATGGAGCTTCTTGGGGAGAAACGGATTCATACGGTACACTCTGTAAACACTATAATATGCCACCCCCCCCCCCCCCCCCCCCCTTGGATAAGCGGCCTCCAATAGTACCCCTAGAGGGAGGGGCGAGTTGTGGTCCAACTATCCTACCCCCTCGGGAGCGCTCAATCGCTTGCAGATGTCGCGGCATTGGGAAGAGCCGACGTCGCATTTTCTCCTCACGGCGTAAGACAGCATGTGGTGGTAGTAACGGCCATCCAACGGACGGTTTCGATAGGCCATATCGGCGCAGATCGACTTGGCCACCACATCGGAGACTGAAAGTGAACCTTGTGAATTAGTGGTATGTAGGTAACTATGTAAGTACGGTACCCTATCTTGAATCCTCCCTGGCGGTGCAACTTTTCAACCTGCTGTATGTATGGACCTTCAGAAGCGGCGCTTATTGGAGGGGGGGGGGGGGAGGGTGTGTGGGGAGGGGGGGGGGGAGGGTTAGGGGGTATATATGTTACCGTGACTACCCGGATTCAGTGAAAACCCGGATATCCGGGTTTTCACTGGTCGACTTAGTGAAAAACCGGATATCCGGGTTTTCACTGACGATTAGTGAAAACCCGGATAATGCCAAATTATCCGGGTTTTCACTGAAAGTTCAGTGAATACCCGGATACGCGAAATTTCGCGGGAGGTTAGTGAAAATCATGATAGCCGGGTTTTCGCTAACATTTTCGAAGAAATAGCCTAGAAATCGAGGGTTCTATGCAAAGTACAACACACACCAGGGGATGTGATTTCGCTTACAGTTTGCACGTGACTGAAAGTTGTCGCAAGCGCTAGCAAGGAAGGGACACAGCCGGCCTGAGCAGGAGGTGAAGTATGTGGAGGAGTGTTTATCCCACTTACAGTATGCACTAAAACTCGGTCGGCGTCGCGCCTGACGGGTCTCAGCTGAGGCTTAGCGCGACCACCAACTCCAGGGCGCGCTGCGCGCGCCCTGAAGTCGGTCACCGGTCGCGTTAAGCCTAAGCTTCGACCCGCCAGACTGTGACGCCGACTGACTCTTGTGAACTGCGGGCGCAGGGCGAGCCCAAGCATGGCCTGATTTGGAAGGAATCAAGCGACATCAGGCAATAGAAAATGCGTTAGAGCAGTGTAGTGCTCTATTCTGAGCTATCTGAGAATTATCCGGGGTTTCCCTAACCTATCGGTGAAAACCCGGATATCCGGGTTTTCACTAACCTGACCGTGAAAACCCGGATATCCGGGTATTCACTAACCGACTCAGTGAAAACCCGGATATCCGAGTTTTCACTGAAGACGGGTTCTCCCGGTCACATATACGTTGCGCGACGGGGGAGGGGGGGGGGGGGTGCTTATCTTGGGGACGGTCGTATACATTACATCTGCACGATGTTTTGCGTCAAACTGCTGTTCTTTGACCATAATATGAATCTACAGTGAATCGTTGTGCAATTATAGACATACCGTATGTACAACGGCTTGACTTGCAAGCTCGAAATGAATCATAGTCAAATCAATTGCATACTCAACATAGACTGAACTCAAATCGATTGAACACTCAAAATATAGTGAAATGAAATTGTTTGCTTTCTCAAAGCCAATTGAAATCAATTCGCACGAATACTTCACAAAGCCCGCGAACCACCTCGGTTTTGATACCAAAGAACTATTGGCACGGAACCAGGGGGCAACGACCCGACCGTTGGAGCCTGGAGAAACGCCAGTAGAAACGGAAACCAGAACGCCGCAAGCCGCATGTGTACGATCGCACGCCGATTCATTAACGTTATGATTACCACGGGCGCATTTTGCGGATTATAATAATCCGCTTGGCGGATTATGCCGATTCTGCGATCCACTTGGCCGATTGGGCTGAAATTTGGACAAGAGTTTGGATTCTAGATGCTGATCACATATCAGAAGAGAAATTTCAAAAATTTCTTCGCGCTTCGCGAGATATAGGATTTAATTTGATGTCAGACAATTTCGGCAACTTTGACATCACGCTGCAGTCGAACGCGTCGTCGTACAAAGTTGATGTAATCGAATAAAGTGTTGGAAATGTCGACTTGTCGCACCGTTCCCGTGTGCCGTTTCTTGAGATTTGCCGCACGCAAGAAACTAGAGGGGCTTTTACTCAACCACCAAGCAGAGTTTGAGACAGGCTGGATACTGAGAGAATGAGAGAGGACGAGAGTGACTAGGCTAACTGCCACTGAGCCTATATACGGACGGGACGCATCGTCCTAATACCAATGCTGCCTTTAGCTAAGGATAGCAGTAACAATGCTACTATTGGTAGATAAAGCGGCAAGAGATCTAACTATAATCTGTGACCCTAAACCCTTATCCCTACCCTTTAAGATAAGCTAGCTAAACTAGAGCTAATAGTCGCTTCAAAACTGCCAGCGCCCAAGGCAATCTAACTATTGTCGGCCTTAACGGCCTAATAGTCCCATTACAATTAGAAGCAACACACAACACCAAAATAGTCCTAGACAGCCAGCCTACAGAGCTGAACCCTTAACCCTCCATGGGTTAACTCTTTCAACACTCCTTCTCAGATCGTAGGCTGCTGTGTGAGTCCCTTCCCAGGTCTGGCACTCCTTCTCGACTCCCCATGTGGTTGGCTCCTGCGGGACTTCTCTCCTGAGCTCTCCTTCTGGAGTTTCAGCCATGGCTCTGTGTGGCCCCAGTCCACTGGAGTTGATCACATCCTTGGCCCTCTCACCAAGTCTTCTGGGTGCCCGTCGCTGCCTAGCGTAGCAACGCACCTGTCGATCTGCCTCTTCCGCTGCTTCCTCAGTTTCCGCAGCTTGGTCGTCGTCTCGCAGTTCTTCTTCTCCTTCAGAGTCCTGCTGGGGTGGATTTCATAAAGCTCAGATTCAGATTCAGAAGTCAGATTCTGAGTTCAGATTCAGAATTTCGCTTTCATAAACGTTTAGACATTCAGACTCAGATTCAGACGGAAATCGCTCAGATTCAGATTCAACACTCCGAAAAATTCACCCTTCGGTTTCATAAAATATTTACCACTCAGACGAGTTGTTCAGATTTCTGAGTTCTGAGCCCAAAATCACTCAGAAGGTGTGAGCACCTGAACATGAGTTCAAAACTACTAGAGTGACTTCATGGCACTGAATTTTGGTTCAATAGTCACCAAACGTTAGAATATGGAGCGCGATAGCAGTATTTGGGCGTCCGCGGGCCCTTAACAACGCAAACTATACTGTCTTCGGATTCCGGGTTCAGGTGGTTGACTCAGATCTGAATCACATTGGGTTCAGATTCTGACTGTAGACATTCAATTCTGAGCCTTTTGGTTCAGATTCTGAACAAAACATTCAGAATAGCCAAAGAGTTTTATGAAACCGAAATTTTTTGAATCTGAATACTTGATTCAGATCTGACTTCTGACTTCTGAGCTCTGAATCTGCATTTTATGAAACCGGCCCCTGGATACAGCCCTTGCCCACCATCGTCGTCTCCTTCTCCGGAGTCAGCTCCTCTGCCAGGCCCAATCCATTGAAGATGACGTCACAGCTCCGGACGGTCTTCTTTCTGACGACGTCGTAGAGACGACTGCCCTTGGATTCCCAGCAGTTGCCGACGCGGCGACATTTCTGGGCTTTTCCATCCAGCTTCTCCAGATTTCCCATCTGGCGATGCCACTGTAGGCTATCCTCACCTGGCCCGTCCGCCACCTTGAGCTTTTGATGCTCCCTCTCAGAGGATGTTGCACCCCTGCAGTCCAGGTAGTAGAGTCCACCGGACGCAGCTGTCCCCACTGCTGCCAACCTGTAGGTGGAGCTGAAGCGAATCTCGCACTTGCTCCCCTCAAAGAGCACTGTGGCTCCTTTCCCAGCTGCCGCAGCCACGCTGAACAAACTGTGTGTCAGCTCCGGGACGTAGAGAACATTCCGCAGTTCCCTGTGCTTCCACTCCTTCTGCAAGCGGACCTTCAGGTGTACAGTGCCTCTTCCAGCGGCGGTGACTGCTCGTCCATCTCCCAGGTTCACTCTCTGCGGCTTCCCAAAGGTCTTCAACTGGCAGAACAGTTCCCTCTTGTGGGTCATGTGCCTGGACGCTCCAGAGTCCACAAGCCAGCGCTCTTCCCTATCCCGGGTCGGTGACCACAGGGTGGCGCTCAGGGCCCATTCCTCGTCGTCTTGGTCATCTTCCGACTCTGACGCCTGACGACTCTCTGCCGCAGCCTTTGCCTTGTGCCGCTTCGACGACTTCTTCCTCGCTTGACCAGGCGATTCCTCCTTCTGGCTTGACAGCCGTTGAGGACATGACCTCTTCAGGTGTCCCCTTTTGCCACAGTGGTAGCACCTTGGACCCATCGAGGCCTTCATCGCCATAAGCGCCGTAGTCGTCCCTCCAGCGTCCTCAGTCTTCTGCTTCATCTTGCGCTTCGAATCTTCGTGCAGCAGGCGCTCCTTGAGTTGATCCATCGTGAGGGAATCCACTCTCGCCTCGAGCGCTGTCACCAATACCCCATAGCTCTCCGGCAGGCTAGCCAGCAAGGTGACCACTTGGTCTTCCTCCTTGACTGCTTCTCCCACCACGGCTAGCTCACTGAACAACTCCGTCATCTGCTTGACGTGTTCAGTGACAGCCCCAACCTCCTGCATCCTGAGCTCGTTCAGCTTTCTCCGCAGAAGTAGCTTGTTGGACCAGCTCTTGCGTTGGAAGTGCTTCTTCAGCGTGGTCCAGACGGTGTGGGGGTCCTGGGGATCTGGAATTAGATGCAGCAAACTTGGCTCAATGCTGAGCACGATCACGACCAAGGCCTTCTCCTTCTTCCGCTGATGGTCCGACTTCTCTTGGGCTGAGGCGGTGGCGGGAAGTGGTGGATTGTTGGTAGTGACTTCCCAGAGACCATCCTTCACCAGGACGATACGGGCCTGGATGGCCCACGTGGCGTAGTTAGAGCCGTTCAGTTGCATGACTGAGACCATGGTCTTGTCCGCCATGCTCGTCGCTGCGATCTGCTGCTGCTACTCGTCTGGGCACCCACTTGATTCGGCGACGACGGGGCGAGCTGACTCTGACCCGAAGTGACAGTGCCTACTCCGATTCCAACACGGACTTGACCTCCTGTTCACTTCAGATCTTGGCGCAGCATTGGGCGTGGTCTGGGCCCATAACCTGTTGGAAATGTCGACTTGTCGCACCGTTCCCGTGTGCCGTTTCTTGAGATTTGCCGCACGCAAGAAACGAGAGGGGCTTTTACTCAACCACCAAGCAGAGTTTGAGACAGGCTGGATACTGAGAGAATGAGAGAGGACGAGAGTGACTAGGCTAACTGCCACTGAGCCTATATACGGACGGGACGCATCGTCCTAATACCAATGCTGCCTTTAGCTAAGGATAGCAGTAACAATGCTACTATTGGTAGATAAAGCGGCAAGGGATCTAACTATAATCTGTGACCCTAAACCCTTATCCCTACCCTTTAAGATAAGCTAGCTAAACTAGAGCTAATAGTCGCTTCAAAACTGCCAGCGCCCAAGGCAATCTAACTATTGTCGGTGCCTTAACGGCCTAATAGTCCCATTACAATTAGAAGCAACACACAACACCAAAATAGTCCTAGACAGCCAGCCTACAGAGCTGAACCCTTAACCCTCCATGGGTTAACTCTTTCAACATAAAGTACTTATCTTTGTACCCTTTATTGCCACACCAAATTTCAGCTCATTCGGCTGTAATCCATGTTTGAAGAAATGAATAATTACACCGAATTACAAAAATTGGATCGCAATCGATTGAGCTGAAATTTGCTGTGGTGATAGAGGGTACAAAGATAAGAACTTTTTTTCAATTACACCAACTTTGCACGATGTCGCGTTCGACTGCATCGCAATGTCAAAGTTGCCGAAATCGTCTGAATCGCCCTATCTCGCGAACGCAAAAGAATTTTTTGAAATTTCTCTTCTGATATGTGTGTGATCAGCATCTCCAATCCGAACTCGTGTCCAAATTTCAGCACAATTAGCCTAGCGGATCGCAAAATCGACATAATCCGCCAAGCGGATTATTTCGCCGCCCCCCAGGGCGGCGAGTATATATACGGACGCTATTGTCTGTTCGTTCCTCTGTCTGTCTGTCTGTGTGTGTGTACGGAACAACTAGACATGACGGTTAGTGCCACCTAATGGAGTCGAATGCGCTGAGTAACGTGCCGATGTCCGTTTCTGTTGCTAATTTCGCTATTTCGAGATATTTACAATTAAAATACAAAAATGCCAAAAATGACACTTTTGTTTACAAACCGTATCTACGAAGTTCTTGCTGAAATGGAAAGGGCATTGTACGCGATGAATTTGTGACATAGTTTCGCATTTTAGAATTCACGAAATTAGGGATATTTTTATGGGTTTTGTTAGAATTCCCAAATTTCGACAAATTCAAACAGCTTAAATTTCAAAACTTCTTTGCACGGATGTATCGAGCATAGTCTGCCAAGTATTTAGCAAATAGTTTCAGCGAATATAATTAACGAAATTAGGAATATTTTCAAGGTTTTTGTCAAAATTCCCAAATTTCGACAATTTCAAACAGCTTAAATTTCAAAACTTCTTTGCACGGATGTATCGAGCATAGTCTGCCAAGTATTTATCAAATAGTTTCAGATTTTATAATTAACGAAATTAGGGGTATTTTCAAGGGTATTTCCAACATTCCCAAATTTCGACAATTTCAAACTGCTTAAATTTCATAATTTCTTTACATGGTTGTGTCGGGCATAGGCTGCCAAGTATTTAGCAAGTCGTTCTAGATTTCATAACTATCGAATTTTGGGATATTTTCAAGGTTTTTGTCAAAATTCCCAAATTACGACAATTTCAAACAGCTTAAATTTCACAATGTCTTTGCGTTGATGCATTGGGCATAGTCTGTCAAGTATTTAGCAAATAGTTTCTGATTTTATAATTAACGAAATTTGGGATATTTTTTGTTAAGATCCTCAAATTTTGACAATTCCAAATAGCTTAAATTTCAAATTGTCTTTGCATAGTTGTGTCGGGCATAGTCGCCAAGTATTTGGTAAATAGTTCTAGATTTTATAATTAAAGAATTTAGGTATATTTTCAAGGTTTTTGTCAGAATTTATCAATTTCGACAATTTCAAGCAGCTGAGATTTCAACATATCTTTGTGTAGATGCATCGAGCACTAATTCCAAAAGAATATGGCGTCGTCCCATTTATACCCTTTTCAATGGGGCGTCGTCCCATTTATACCCTTTACAATAGGGCGTCGTCTCATTTAGACACTTTTATTGCACTGTGTACCTGCGGCGAATTTCTCTGATCCATTTATGGATCAGTTGCCACCAATTATAAGCGCAAAGTGTGCCTGCGGCGAATCTTCTGATCCATATGTGGATCAGGTACCACGAACAAATCCAAGACCAATTGCGGCGATACCTACCCCACCAGATTGTCGGCTAAATGTCTAGCGGCACTTCACTATCCAGTGCACATTTTCGCGCACACGCTCTCAAGTTTACACTGATGCCAACGTGGTGCCACAGTTTTTAGACAAAGCTTGTTATAATCCGCAAAATGCGCCGGTGGTAATCATAACGTTAACAGAGCAATTCAACGACGTCCAGTGTAGGGAGACATTACTCCGCGTCATTAGCAAAGGCGTACAATTCTATATTGATGGGAATCACTTAGCGGCCACTCGACAGGGTCAGAAAATGGAATCGACAGGAATAGAAAGTGATTACCAAAGTGAAGTTGCGAATGATGGAAGGTTGTACACGAAATCAATTGGTCGCATATTTACCGCAAGTGTATTTACAGACGCCCTTGTTTGTTCGTAGGGCTTTAAGTCGCACAATCTCGTCAGAATTGCGGACTGTGAATTTTCCCATAGACTTACGTCGAACTGCCGCTTCCCAAGCTTCCCAATGGGGTATTGCATTGGCCACCGCGGCGAGCGAAAGATGCATCACGCTTTGACGGCACGCGAATTCTCCAGTTGAACATTGCTGAGCAATTTGTCTATTTCTCAATCAACTGCTCTGCCCTGCATTGGTCTGCTCTGCTCTGTTCTGCCCTGGTCTGGTCTACTCTGGTCTGGTCTGCTCTGCTCTGCTCTGCTCTGCTCTGCTCTGCTCTGCTCTGCTCTGCTCTGCTCTGCTCTGGTCTGCTCTGCTCTGCTCTGGTCTGCTCTGCTCTGCTCTGCTCTGCTCTGGTCTGCTCTGCTCTGCTCTGCTCTGCTCTGCTCTGCTCTGCTCTGCTCTGCTCTGCTGTGCTCTGGTCTGCTCTGCTCTGCTCTGCTCTGCTCTGCTCTGCTCTGCTCTGGTCTGCTCTGCTCTGCTCTGCTCTGCTCTGCTCTGCTCTGCTCTGCTCTGCTCTGCTCTGCTCTGCTCTGCTCTGGTCTGCTCTGCTCTGCTCTGCTCTGCTCTGCTCTGCTCTGCTCTGCTCTGCTCTGCTCTCGTCTGTTCTGCTCTGCTCTAGTCTGGTCTGCTCTGCTCTGCTCTGGTCTGCTCTGCTCTGCTCTGCTCTGGTCTGCTCTGCTCTGCTCTGCTCTGCTCTGCTCTGCTCTGCTCTGCTCTGCTCTGCTCTGCTCTGCTCTGCTCTGCTCTGGTCTGCTCTGCTCTGCTCTGCTCTGGTCTGCTCTGGTCTGGTCTGCTCTGCTCTGCTCTGCTCTGCTCTGCTCTGCTATGCTCTGCTCTGTTCTGCTCTGCTCTGGTCTGCTCTGCTCTGCTCTGCTCTGGTCTGCTCTGCTCTGCTCTGCTCTGCTCTGCTCTGCTCTGCTCTGGTCTGCTCTGCTCTGCTCTGCTCTGCTCTGGTCTGCTCTGCTCTGCTCTGCTCTGCTCTGCTCTGCTCTGCTCTGCTCTGTTCTGCTCTGCTCTGCTCTGCTCTGCTCTGCTCTGCTCTGCTCTGCTCTGCTCTGCTCTGCTCTGCTCTGCTCTGCTCTGCTCTGCTCTGCTCTGGTCTGCTCTGCTCTGCTCTGCTCTGCTCTGGTCTGCTCTGCTCTGCTCTGCTCTGCTCTGCTCTGCTCTGGTCTGCTCTGCTCTGCTCTGCTCTGGTCTGCTCTGGTCTGCTCTGCTCTGCTCTGCTCTGCTCTGCTCTGCTCTGCTCTGCTCTGCTCTGGTCTGCTCTGCTCTGCTCTGCTCTGGTCTGCTCTGGTCTGCTCTGCTCTGCTCTGCTCTGCTCTGCTCTGCTCTGCTCTGCTCTGCTCTGCTCTGCTCTGCTCTGCTCTGCTCTGCTCTGCTCTGCTCTGGTCTGCTCTGCTCTGCTCTGGTCTGCTCTGCTCTGCTCTGCTCTGCTCTGCTCTGCTCTGCTCTGCTCTGCTCTCGTCTGTTCTGCTCTGCTCTAGTCTGGTCTGCTCTGCTCTGCTCTGGTCTAGTCTGTTCTGCTCTGCTCTGCTCTGCTCTCGTCTGTTCTGCTCTGCTCTAGTCTGGTCTGCTCTGCTCTGCTCTGCTCTGCTCTGCTCTGCTCTGCTCTGCTCTGCTCTGCTCTGCTCTGCTCTGCTCTGCTCTGCTCTGCTCTGCTCTGCTCTGCTCTGCTCTGCTCTGCTCTGCTCTGCTCTGCTCTGCTCTGCTCTGCTCTGCTCTGCTCTGCTCTGCTCTGCTCTGCTCTGCTCTGCTCTGCTCTGCTCTGCTCTGCTCTGCTCTGCTCTGGTCTGCTCTGCTCTGCTCTGCTCTGCTCTGCTCTGCTCTGCTCTGCTCTGCTCTGCTCTGCTCTGCTCTGCTCTGCTCTGCTCTGCTCCGCTCTGCTCTGCTCTGCTCTGCTCTGCTCTGGTCTGCTCTGCTCTGGTCTGCTCTACTCTGCTCTGCTCGCGCTCTGCTCTGTTCTGCTCTGCTCTGCTCTGCTCTCCTCTGCTCTGCTCTGCTCTGGTCTGCTCTGCTCTGCTCTGCTCTGCTCTGCTCTGCTCTGCTCTGCTCTGCTCTGGTCTGCTCTGCTCTGCTCTGCTCTGCTCTGGTCTGCTCTGCTCTGGTCTGCTCTGCTCTGGTCTGCTCTGCTCTGGTCTGCTCTGCTCTGGTCTGCTCTGCTCTGCTCTGGTCTGCTCTGCTCTGCTCTGCTCTGGTCTGCTCTGCTCTGCTCTGCTCTGCTCTGCTCTGCTCTGCTCTGCTCTGCTCTGCTCTGCTCTGGTCTGCTCTGGTCTGCTCTGGTCTGCTCTGCTCTGGTCGGGTCTGCTCTGCTCTGCTCTGGTCTGCTCTGCTCTGGTCTGCTCTGCTCTGGTCTGCTCTGCTCTGGTCTGCTCTGCTCTGGTCTGGTCTGCTCTGCTCTGCTCTGGTCTGCTCTGCTCTGCTCTGCTCTGGTCTGCTCTGCTCTGCTCTGGTCTGCTCTGCTCTGGTCTGGTCTGCTCTGGTCTGGTCTGCTCTGGTCTGCTCTGCTCTGGTTTGCTCTGCTCTGCTCTGGTCTGCTCTGCTCCAGTCTGCTCTGCTCTCTGGTCTGGTCTGTTCTGGTCTGGTCTGGTCTGGTCTGCTCTGGTCTGGTCTGCTCTGCTCAGTCTGGTCTGCTCTGCTCTAGTCTGGTCTGCTCTGCTTTCTCTAGTCTGGTCTGCTCTGCTCTAGTCTGGTCTGCTCTGCTCTAGTCTGGTCATGCTCTGCTCTGGTCTGATGCCCCTCCAGCTGGCTGCTCTGCTCTAGCTGGCTGCTCTGTCTTAGTCTGGTCTGCTCTGAGCGGATTCTGCTGTACCTTAGTCTGGCTGCTCTGCTCTAGCTGGCTGCCTGCTCTCACTGGACCCTGCTCAGCTGGCGCCGCTCAGCGGCGCCGCCCACCGCGCCGCCAGTCGGACACGCAGCGCGCCGCCGTCTGGTCTGCTCTGCTCTAGTCTGGTCTGCTCTGCTCTAGTCTGGTCTGCTCTGCTCTAGTCTGGTCTGCTCTGCTCTAGTCTGGTCTGCTCTGCTCTAGTCTGGTCTGCTCTGCTCTAGTCTGGTCTGCTCTGCTCTAGTCTGGTCTGCTCTGCTCTAGTCTGGTCTGCTCTGCTCTAGTCTGGTCTGGTCTGGTCTAGACTCGACAGCACTGCTCTAGTCTGTGGTCTGCTCTGCTCTAGTCTGGTCTGCTCTGCTCTAGTCTGGTCTGCTCTGCTCTAGTCTGTGGTCTGCTCTGCTCTAGTCTGGTCTGCTCTGCTCTAGTCTGGTCTGCTCTGCTCTAGTCTGGTCTGCTCTGCTCTAGTCTGGTCTGCTCTGCTCTAGTCTGGTCTGCTCTGCTCTAGTCTGGTCTGCTCTGCTCTAGTCTGGTCTGCTCTGCTCTAGTCTGGAATAAGTAGAACATCCCCATGGCCCACTTAAGGGTCGCCTCGCGCCCCCTACGGACGTGAGGCGGCCCTTAGCCGGGTGGCGTGACCCCCCATGGCCCACTTAAGGGCCACCACGCGCCCTAGCGGGACGGCAGGGCCGCCCATCAGTGGGGTCAAAGGTGGGACGCGTGTGTGTACTGGGTGGCAGGACCCTTATGGCCGCCACGCACCCTCTAGGGACGACATGCGCTCTAAGTGGGGCAATGGGGGATGTGTGTACTGTGTAGCGTCCACAAGTACTGCCGTCTCATTACTACAGATTTTCTCCCGATGAGTGGATGCGTCCAAATGTACCTACAAGGAGCCTACTAATAGCCGCCTCCCTGTCGGAGTCCGCCCTATCAGGCGGTCAATGGTGCAGTGTACTTACTGGGAGGCGTCCTTATGTGCGTACGTACTGTCGACTCATTTCAGATTCCTGAGGGGCGTATTCGCGCCGACCGATCGAGCCCTGACTCCACTCCTCTCAACTCACGTAACGCCATATCGACGCTTACAAACATCGTAGCCGTTTCACTTCATTGCGGCGCATTGTGCAATCGCGCTTCTCGTTCAGCCGCTTTTCTCGCCAGTGGATCCGGCGGCCGTATCCTTGGCTGAGGTCTCAGCGGGCGACTCCTTCGGGCCGGCTGTCGACACCATCTCGACCTGGGTCGTCGAGGTCTTCGCGCCGGACGTTTGCGGGCCGCCGGAAGCCTTCACCTCGGCCTTCGCTCGGTCGCTCGGCACCCGCGCGACTTGATGGACCACCCGCTCGCGCAGTTGTGAGTGCAGGACGGTCCCACTCGCCCATCGGCCTGCCTCGGGAGATCGAGCTTCGGGAGGCTTCGACGCCGAGTCGAGCTCACACGCAGGGCAATGCATCGTCAGTGCCTACATAACGCTGTTCGACTTGCCTTCTGAATCGACGCTAACCTGTAGTTGCGGTAGCACTCGTCGCGAATTCGGTCCCTCGCCGTAAAAAATCACTCAGCAATACGTTGCGCGTATACTTGGTTAGGTTGGTGCTGCTCCCACTATCGAAACTGTGGAGCGAGAAGTCAGACTAGTCTGACACGTTGAATCGGGCAGCAAAGAGTTAGATGTGGGTGAATTCTTGCTTAGGTGCCATCTTTTCTTGAAAAATGGTCAGCTGGAGGACCATAAATCTACTCCCCACGAGTCGAGATTGACGTCAAAGGGGGCAGGTGGGAATACCGTTGTCAAATTACCTAGTACCAAGTCAATTTTCCCACTGCGAATAATTGCAGACGGCAAGTCCACATGCGATGATCTTACGAACAAATCTTTTCAGCTGCGCCTTGTGTTGGCGCCTAAGAGGATAACCGACACAATCTAGAACAGCAGAGAGCTCGGCTCAACTAATTGTCTTTAGCCAGAGCTATTCTCGTAACTTCTAGGCTACCGTACCAACAGATACCTGGGGTTGTCCGAGAAACCTCTTCAAAGTCAACCTCCTTCGGTGGTTACCGAGACGCTTTCTTTGTCTCTCTGAACACCCGTGGGGTTGTAACAATAGCAGCAATCGTCACTCACCAAAAGAAGCGAACAGAATGATGGTCAACAACGTGTCGAGTCTCAATCAGAGACTCAAGCATCGCCCAGCGCGTCGAGATCACCTCTGCATGGCTGCTGAGCCATCTCGCTCTACATCGTCACAGGCGCCATTCTATTCGGGACCAACGGTCTATTGCTTGCCACGATCGCCTTTCACTCGGCACTGCGTGAGCTCAAGGAGTACATCGTCATCGGGGCTCTTGCGCTGGCTGACGCTTCTCTTGGACTGGCCACCCTCATTGCAGGTGTGCGTATTCGCACAGTTTATGAAGCTTTACGCTCAATCGTAGTCGATCATAGTTTATGAAGCTCTCAAACAAAGCATTTTTTCGCCCGGCCTAAGCCGGGCGAAACCCTCGAGAGCTTATGGTGCGTACCGTGCGTTCGTTCGTTCGTTCCGTCCGTTCGTCACGCTCTCAGATCTCGACGTTGGAACGTCGGTAGGAAGGAGATCTTGGGCTTTATGTATTGGTCTCGACTCACTGATATTTGCGCTAAGTGTTTTCTAAATTAAAATTTTTTAATTACGCGCGATACATTAACCCCAAGGACAAAACTAAACACGGCTCTAACTCGCTCGTCTTACGTCGTAGAGCGGCGCGCGATAGGTCAACTAAAAGGTCTCGACGTGCTCTTTCGTTTGGCATTAAAAGTTTTCTTAATTACGCAAACACGCACCACGAAAAGCGGTATTCTCACGCGTTTTTAGCGCAATAATCGCCCTAACTCGCTCAGCGTGCGTCGTAGGGAGACGATCTTGGGTTGGGTTGGATAGCTCTCGACTCACTGATCATTTGTTCTTCCATCTGGCTCGAAAATCAAAAAGTTTGAATTTCGGGAGCTACAGTAACCCAAAGGTTTAAAAGGCGAAACTTATCTAACTCGCTCGTCTTTCGTCATAGAGAGACGATCTTGAGTTCGCTGAACAGGTTTCGGCACACTGACAATTGCGTTAAAAGAAGTCGAAATTCAAAAGTTTGAATTTGCGCGCGCTACAGTAATCCAATAGTCCAAAACGCAAAACGGCTCTAACACGCTCGTTCTACGTCGTAGAGCAGCGTGCAAAAGCTCAACTAAAAGGTCTCGACGTGCTATTTCACTTAGCAGTACGTAACTGAACGTGTGCAACCAATTGACAAAATACAAAAACGCCGCACGCAAGCGACAGATTCGTCTATGGCAAGTATTAGAACTTTTCGATAATTAGCCTCCCCCCGTGGCTTATTTCCCCAGTATATATGGACGCTATTGTCTGTTTGTCCGTCTGTCCGTCCGTCCGTCCGTCCGTCCGTCCGTCCGTCCGTCCGTCCGTCCGTCCGTCCGTGTGTCCGGAACAACTAGACATGGCGGTTAGTGCCATCCGATGAAGTCAAATGCGCTGAGTAACGTGCCGTTGTCCGTTTCTGTTGCTAATTTTGCTATTTCGAGATATTTACAAATAAAATATAAAAGTGTCTAAAGTGACTCTCTTATTTACAAGTCGTATCGAGAAAGTTTTTGCTGAAATGAAAATTGCATATGACGCGATGAATTTGTGACACAGTTTCGAATTTTAGAATTCACGAAATTAGGGATATTTTCAAGGTTTTTGTCAAAATTTCCAAATTTTGACAATTTCGAGCAGCTTTAATTTCAGAATCTCTTTGCGTTGATGTGTTTTGCATAGTCTGTCAAGTTTTTAGCAAATAGTTTCTGATTTCATAATTAGCGAAATTAGGAAAGTTTTTAAGGGTATTGTCAAAATTTTCTAATTTTGACAATTTCAAACAGCGTAAATTTTAAAATACGTATGCACGGGTCTATTGAGCATAGTCTGCCAAGTATTTAGCAAATAGTTTCAGCGATTATAATTAACTAAATTTAGGATATCTTAAAGGTTTTTGTTAATATTCCCAAATTAGACAATTTCAAACAGCTTAAAATTTGAAATTTCTTTGCACGGATGTGTCGAGCATAGTCTGCCAAGTATTTTGCGAATATTTTCAGAGACATTCTTTGACAGACACATTGTATAGCTTGACCTTTTTGCACACACAGCTTGTTTGATCGATTGTCACTTGACTGTTAGTACTGCATGCATCCATGTAAACCGTCTATTGGTCGGAGAAAAGCCATGTTTGTCTGAAAGCCAAGAAATACTCACACAGGTGCCCCTGACAACGTACATTGAGCAAATAGCATTCTCGCTGGTATTCTTGAAATCTAAGAAGTCATGTGTGTACTCAACTCATCATATTTCCTGCAATGTTGTTCATTGACGCTGGCGGAGGGAATGCTGAATACAGTACAGTGTAGCATAGTATCGGGCGAAATTGATCAACGGGCGAGTAGTATCGGGCGAAATAAGCTTTGTTACAAAGAGAAATGTAGGAGGGCGCTTGTTAATTTTACCTCCCGATAGACGTAACGCTTGTTTGAATGGGTACCGGAGTTTTCCGCTTAAGCGCCCCATCCCTTCGCCAGCCACAAGGCTTGGAAAATGGGAGGGGGCGGAAGAAGCTCAAGTAGTAAGAATTGCAAGTCTGATCAGTTAATGGAGGCGCACACAGGAGTTTCAATGTCACCTTCACAGATCTACTACATTCAGGCTATCTGGATTACAATCTCCGTCCAAGTGATTGCTACCACTCTGTTCGTCCAGGTCCTCTGCCTGCTCCAGTACAGAGCCTACAAAATCCATCGTCGCCAGCACAATACCCCTCTAGACAGAGCCCAAGTGAACATGGCCGTGGCTGGAATGGTCATCTCAGCTGTCATGTCGCTCTACGGCTACTTCCTCCTTTTGGTGAAAATTTAAACACTTGCAAGAATCAACACTTCTGGATTCGAAAATAACGCCTTGCGCTCCATCTGATCATATGAAGTTTTTGCAATGCGTTTTTTGGTTACGTTCCATTTTCTTCTGCTGACCTCTTAACCACACGTGTAACCGGGGGGGGGGGGGGGTATGGCCCCCCTCCTAGCCGAAAGTGTACCCCCCCAGGTACCCCCCTCCCGCCATCCCCAAAAGACCCCCTAGAATTTCAAAAATTTTTGCCTGCGGCGCTTAACAATGGCCAAAATTTTGCCTGCGGCCCTTGAAAATAGCAAAATTTTCTCCTGCGGCGCTATATCTTGGACGTTTTTGACCAAAATTAAGCGATTTTTGGCACTTTTTGGCCTATTTTGCAAAATTGTTGTATTTTTTGCTACTTTTTAAGCAAAGTTTTTAGGTCATTTGACCCCCCCCCCCCCCCCCCCTCCAGGGGCCTCAGACCCCCCCCCCGACCCCCCGCCCCGACCCCCCCCCCCCCCCTTGGCCGGTTGGTGCTTACGCGTATGCTCTTAACTACATCCCCATTTGTAAAAGTTAAACAATAAGTTACACATATTAGGTTGGCAAGGTGTGGACCTTGGACGGCGGCGCAATCGAGAGCGACTCACCGGTTGCTCTGGAACTCAACCGACTTTTGTGGCATCTTTTTGGTGATCTCTTCTGCCTGTTCAATCCTCTGCTGCTCTTTGGCATCAGCAGCAGATGCAGAGTTCTCATGGTGACAGCTACTGTAGAATTTTGAATCAAGTAAAGTTGAGACAAGTTAAAACAAGTTGGTTTCCTTGGTGCTACAATACCTTGTAACCATTTAGCGCGTATGAGCTGTAGAGCCATTCTTGTGCTACCAATCTTGAAAATCTTGAAATTAAGTACCACTCTCTCAGTGAGTCATTTGCTAGCTGCCAAAATTTCGCACGCACGCACATTGATTGTGGTAATGGTTAACGGCGGGAACTTCACTGATTTCAGATCGAGACAATCACCTTTGGCCGATGCACCTCAAGCGGAAATGCCGCCACCAATGACACTGTCCATCTACGCTTCGAAAAGAAGAAACCAACCAATACCAATCCAAGACACAAGAAATTCGTCGCTGGTGACAAAATGTAACCTATACAGAAAGTGCAAAAATTTTGAGACAACTTTGCGAAGCAACATAAAACGTGAGGACAGAAGGTCATAAAACGTTGGCAAATGCCGACTTCAGTGCCACATACAACAATTGCAAATTGTTATTAATTTGAAGATATGCACTAACTATTCTACAATTTAGTAATAATTAGCCGAATATCCACAAGCCATGAAATCGCCAAATTTCTGCTTGTGGCTGTTGTCGAGTGCTGATGTTTGGACTCTGGAAAGTAAATATTGAAAGCCCGTTATATTAAAAATAATTATACCCTTTAGCAAAGTATACTCACAAAGTTTGGATATTCCCCATTGAGTTTCCAGTATAACCTTTCTACTGGAATTGTAGCACAGTTTGTTGTACATATTTTTAAATTATTCTGCATCTGCAACTGTTGTTGTGTAGTTCTGAAGTCGCATATGAACATTTGAAGTATTGTGTGTTACAGTAGGGTGCAGGAAGCGGAATACGGATCTGACTCGCTCCGTCCCCCCTCAATGACGATTAGTCCTACATATGTTGAAGTAGAGGTCGTCCGATTACACTGTTGATAGAGAGCGTCGTGACATTTACCTAACCGACTCTTTTACATGCGCAGAGTGTTTGGTGTTTGCTCGACCGATCAGCTTCAGACCTCCAGGTAGTGTGTATGCGTACATTTACCTCTGCCTTCTGTCGTATATGTTTTGCACCACTTTCCGCAATTCACCCAGAACGCGCAATAGTCACCCACAGAACCCACAATGGTCGTTACACAGAATCCGCCGTATGGCGTGTTTGGGTGACGACCATCCAAAGTGCGTAATTCTCTTGAGCGAAAGCTGTCACAAGCGCTCACCTCACCTACAGTTTGCACTAAAACTCCGTCGACGTCAACGTGTCCTACTATACTATAATGAATTGTAGTATAATAGTATAGTATAGTATAGTATAGCATACTATACTATACTACAATTCAGACCGCAATTGTAGTATTATACTATACTATACTACAATTCGGCTTATACTACAATTAATTGTAGTATATACTACAATTGATTGTAGTATAGAGGAAAGCAGCAAATTCTCCAAAAATTTCAGACTTTGTGGTGCATATATCGCCAATTTGATGTCTAGAGGCTGCTAATTGACTCATCCCATGTCGCGAATGATGATAATACAGCTTAACTAGATTTCCTAACGAATATATTTGTTCAAGATTTACTACGATTTGCCCATATTCTGGCAATTATTTGTACCTCTATACTACAATTAGAATTGTAGTACTATACTACAATGCATTTCCAGGATGCCATACTATACTATACTATACTACAATAAGAATCTATAGGGCCATACTATACTATACTATACTATACTACAATTCATTTTGGATTGTAGTAGGACACGTTGGTCGACGTCGCGTCTAGCGGGTCTCAATTGAGGCTTAACGCGCCCACCAACTTCTGGGCGCGTTCCGCGCGCCTTGAAGTCGGTCACCGGTCGCGTTAAGCCTAAGCTTGCCGACTGACGCGATGTCGACTGACTCTCGTGTGGACTGTGGGCGCAGGGCGAGCCTCAGCATAGCCTGAACGGGAAGGACTATACTACTGTGTCAAATATTAACGTGCACAAACAAGAAACCATCCCCTATTGCGTAGTCTGGGCAGTGGCCACCCAGAGGGCGCTATGGCGCAGTTTGGGCGGCCACCAGCAACAAGCTGTTTTAAACAAGCTGTGTGTCTAAAAAGTTCAACCTATATATAGTGTCTGTCAAATGTTGGTGAACAGTACAGTGAACTTTGTACACATCATCAGCCGTATCTAGAGAAGGTATCTCGAGAACGTGTACCACGAATCAAGTGCAGCTTTTTGCACGATGCGGTTGTCTGTACAGCTGATCTAAAGCTCAGTGATATCGCCGCGTTCGCCATATGTTATCGGCATGATACGACGCCGTTCATCTGAAGTTTTTATACCTGTGTGAATAAGCCGCATCGAGCAAAAAACTTGCCAAATGTTTTGTGCAGTCGTACTCTACCAGGACTTCCGTTTGGCGCACGATCTTTCTGTTTCTGCGTTCACAAACATCAAATCCGTTGTCTATACTCTATACCATGCCACTTCTGAAGAAATTTTGCCGCTAGCGGACGAAAAAGTGGACTTTCGACATTTTCTTATTCTAATCGTGAATACCTCAAAATAACAACTTTAGAAAACTGTTGATCGTGTTCGATTTTTGTCGATTTATGAAATTTTGACAAATAATCGCGTATTTTTTTACCAAATTCCACACTTGCAAAAATCTTATTTTGTGTTAAAAATTATTCGCGGCTATGTCCTTGCCATTTCTGAAGAAATTTCACCTCTGGCTCATCGGACGAATACGTCGACTTTCGACATATTCGTATTTTAATCGTAAGTATCTCGAAATTACAATTTTTTGAAAACTGTAGAACTGTGTCACAAATTCTTACTGGCACACGACCTTTCCATTTCTGCATTCACATTCGTCAATATATGACGTTCAATTTTGGTCATTTTATGAAATTTCGACGAATAATCACGTATTTCTATCAAATTCCACATTTGCAAAAAATTTCTTTTGTGCTACAAATTATCCGCCGTCTATGCTCTTTCCATTTCTGAAGTAATTTCGCCGATACCTCATCAGGTGAAAACGTCGATTATGAACATTTTCGTATTTTAATTGTAAATATCTCAAAAATGCAAAATTAGCAACAGAAACGGACATCGGATCCGTACTCACATATGCCACATATTTTACTTCGGTGCCACGAACAAACAGACAGACAGACAGACAGACAGACATTGTCATCCGTATATATGTTACACCCACTTTGCGCAATCCACCCACAATGCGCAATATTGCGCAGTCTGGGTGGTCGTTACCCAGAATCCACCATATGGCGGAGTTTGGGTGGCCGGCACCCAGAATGCGCAATGGACATGAGACGCACGCGCTTTAGCAGGGAAGGGGCACAGCCGGCCTGAGCAGGCGGTGAAGTAGATGGAGGAGTGTTCACCCCACCCACTGTTTGCACTAAAACTTGGCCGGCGTCGCGCCTGGCGGATCGAAAACTGAGGCTTAGCGCGACCACCAACTTCAGGGTGCGCTCCGCGCGCCCTGAAGTCAGTCACCGGTCGCGTTAAGCCTAAGCTTCGACCCGCCAGATTGCGACGCCGACTGACTCTTGTGAACTGTGGGCGCAGGGCGAGCCTAAGCATAGCCTGAACTGGAAGAAATATACCAACTGTGTCGAATATTTACACACAAAAGCAAGAAACCATTTACTATTGCGTAGTCTGGGTAGTGGACACCCAGAATGCGCCATATTGCGCAGTTTGGGTGGCCACCACCAAGAAGGCGCCATACGGCGCCTTCTGGGTGGTTGCGCATTTTGGGTGTGACATATACAGGGTGTCCCACGGTGGGTTTGGCAACTTTGTTTGTTTATTGCCTGAGATTGGGTTGACCGATCGATCTGAAATTTTAGATATTTGGACCACTAGGGTTAACTTAGATGTCTGCCAAATGAGAGATTTGTTGGGTGCAGCACGCGAAATTGACGGAGCCGCAAACTGAAAGTCCCGATTTTCGTGGGAGGCTAACCCTGGAATGAGCGTCACTTGCGCTGTGATACACATTTTGTGAAGCTGTAAACGAAAGAGGAAAATAGCCTTTCAGATCATAAAAGAACGGACTCTGTAGCTTAAACGAAGCGCGAGATACAGGCAACCTAATTTGGCCGTATTGTGCCTGCTAGCCTCGTGGACCGCCCTCTGGTGGATGTTGCGCTCAGAGCCACCTCCGTGGCATAATGCGGGCAACTTTGGTTGCCTGTACCTCGCGCGTCATGCAAGTTACAGAGTTCGTTCTTTCATTATCTGAAAGGTTGTTTTCTTGTCTTTCTAATGCCGTTGACCGCTTCACAAAATGTTTATCACAGCGCAAGCGACGATCATTCCAGGGTTAGCCTCCCACGAAAATCGGGACTTTCAGACTTGGCAGACATCTAAGTTGACCCTAGTGGTCCAAATATCTAAAATTTTAGATCGATCAGTCAACCCAATCTCAAGCAGTAAACAAACAAAGTTGCCAAACCCACCGTGGGACACCCTGTATACACCATGCCGCGCTGAGGCGCGGCGAACAAGATTAGTAGACGGGGGCAGAGCCCCTCGGGGCACTCCTCCCCTCTTTCAGAAGAATTTTGTTAGTTATATTATGCTGCCCATTGATGAACGAGACATGTCAGTGAGGCTTAGTGGCCATTCTGATCGCAAAATTAATAGCAAATTCGGAATTGTGACCCTCGAATACCCCATACTTGACATACAGCACACCTAGCTTCAGCTGAACTGACACAATCAGGTTTTCCACTTGAGGGCACGCATGGTGGCATGCAAATTCTTAAAAAATGGTCCCACACATCTCAAAACGAAAAGACAACGTCAAATTCGTGATCAGCGTCCCCGAAAATCCGGAATCGAGTACTTACACAGTAGGTGCCCTGGACAAATCCGGCAGCAAAAATTTTGAATTCAAATTTCCCGCCAAAATACGCGTCGGACGAAAAAAGTGTTTCGAACAAAAACTATGCATCCTTCGATGCTCTATCACGTGAAAGTCGAATTGACACCAAAATGTATCAACGGGGCCCTCTTTGCACCAAAATACCGAAAATTTATCGAAAAATATTTAATTTCTCGAAAAAACAGTTTCCGGCTGGGACCTTTTCTCGTTTCCCGGAAAGACATTCCTAAGCACCAAAAACTCGCCAAACATCAACGTAATCGATTGGCACACCAAGAAATGGGAAACGCGGAATTTTGAAATTTTGACCAAAAATCGATTTTTTCAACTTTTCATCCAAAATTTGGCCATTTAGAAAGAAATGATCTACTACAATGTTATAGAGCTCGCCGAGCTCTATCGATTGGTCTTTGCCCTATCTCGATATGGGCACTCTATCAATAGTTACACCGACCCGAAGTTTTACCCGGAAGCCTGGGGCCCAACTTTGGAATGAATTCCCCGGCCGGTCCCACTTCTGAGCGCATCATATAAAACGATTCTGGATAGAGCTATCCAAGTTCTTCAATTGGGGCAATTAACGTTCGGTCAGCCTTAAAAACAAGAAAACTACGACCTGACCGTGAACCCCTACTTTTGGGTCGAAAAACCCGGTTTTTGGTACCCGGCCCGGGCAGACCAGGACCCAGCCCGACGGCGTCCTCACCATCGGATAGCCCAATGTCTCTTACATATTCGGCCCAAAGCTCGTCTCGCTCCGATCTACCAGAACACTATTCCAAGCGCCCAAAGTTCGTCGGAGGCCAAAAAACCGGGTTTTTGGCAACTTGCCAAAAATCGGGTCCCGGACGGAAGTCCAGACCTTCGATCCACCCTGCGCAATCCAGAGACCTATCGAATAAAAAAAAATTCGCCCCGATCGGCCAACTCTAGCGCGACTTATGAGCGTTTGAATTTACACAGAATCCGCACCATCACTATAGCACTCCTCCCTTTTGGAGGGGAGGAGTGCCAAAAAACGCATGCGCCATGTGCCTACGTCGTACGGCTTACAATCCTATATACTAAAGGGCGTGGACTCTGTTTGTTTGTTTGTCTGTTTGTTTGTTTGTTAACACGATAACTCTTGACACAGTTGACGGATCGCGATGATCTATACATCAAAAGAACCTCCATTCTCTGTAGTTGTGCATCTCCCATTGTGGACTTTGGCCGATGTCTAAATTCCACAAAATTTGCGAAAATATCAGCTGCACAGTACATTCTGAGCACTAAGGAGTGTCTGCAGGCCACTTTTGTGGAAATTTCGCACTGTTGTGTCACCGTTCACTGCAGAGTTGTCGCTGTGAGACTCTGAGGTGTATTCAGAGGCACGGGAACAGGTGCGACAGTAAATGCAGGCACTGACAGGGGCACTTTGTCAAATGACTTTAGATAAACCTGAAACCACCTATGGGCAAAGCACAAATGTCAGTGGGTTGAATTCAGTGTATTCTGAGGCATGGGTGCTGGTGCAACCATAAATTCAGGCACTGTCAAGGGCACAACATCAAATGGCTTTAGATCTATCTCATTCTCCTATGGGCTGTTGTGAGCAGTGGCTGTGTGGCAGCGTGGTTGTGAACATTGGCTGCTTTCCTCAGGTCAATACATGTGGCTCTGTTTCCATAGGCATTCAGCTGTAGAGTATGGAGTATCACCTACGGGCTAAAGGCACTAGTCCTATATACTAAGCGGCCTAGAGTGTGTCTGTCTGTTTGTTTGTTTGTTAACACGATAACTCATGACACGGTTGACGGATTCTGGCGATCTATGGCTCAAAAGAACCGCCTTGGCCTGGAATAGTGCATCTCCTATTGTGGACTTTTGCTGATTACTAAATTCCACAAAAATCACAAAAATATCGACTGCACAGCACATTCTGGTCACTCAGGAGTGACTGCAAGTCACTATCGAGCAGATTTCGGGCTATTGCATCACCATTCACTACAGAATAGTCGCTGTGAGACTCCAAGGTGTATTTGGAGGCACGTGAGCAGGCACGATGGTAAATGCAGGCACTGGCACCGGCACAGTGTCAAGTGTCTTTTGATCTTTCTGAAATGTCTAACGGGCTAAACTCAATTGTCAACGGGCTAACTCCAAGTGTCTATTGTGTATTGACAGGCACAGGAGCTGGCGCGATCTTAAACGTAGGCACTGGCAAGGGCACTGTGTCAAATGACTTGAGATCTAACTGTAATGTCCTGCGGTGCACTGAATTTGATGATTGCATTATATCCTTCATGCTCTGCAGATTGGCCATGCACTTTGACCATAGAGATTCTCCTACGGGCTAAAGGCTCTAGTCTACATTACTATGCTAGCTAGGTGTAGTGTCTGTCCGTCCGTCTGTCTGAAACGCTTGGCCTTCCTAGCACTTCGCCACGCGACGCTTCAGCATGCGCTTGCCTCGCTAGCACTTCGCCACGCGACGCTTCAGCACGCGCACGCCTAGACGCCAGCGGGACGCCAGCGGCGGCAATCAATCGCTGCACGGCCAGCGCCGCCTGTTGCTGCCTGCCTTCAACGCAGGCATCGCCTGAACAGTACGGCAAGGCACCGTCGCCGCTCAATCAGGCTCGCTCCCCTTAGCTCGCATTGGATCTGGCGGCTCTTTGTTTTGCGCGGCGCTTTGTGCGGCGCGTTCGCGAGGCAGTCAGCGCTGTTGGCTTGCAACAGGAGAGACTTTCTGCAACAGTACAAATCTTGCAACATTACAGACGTTGCAACAGGATGGTCGCGCGAGGCGACCAGTGCCATTGGCTCGCAACAGGTCTGATTTTGCAACAGGACAAATCTTGCAACAGGACAGATTTTGCAACAGGAAAATCTGCCCGCTCTCTATCATTTGTTTTGCGCGGCGCTTCGTACGGCGCGTTCGCGAGGCAGTCAGCGCTGTCGGCGTGCAACAGGACAGACTTTCTGCAACAGGACAGATCTTGCAACAGGACAGACCTTGCAACAGGACAGCACCGTTGGGTCGCAACAGGACAGACCTTCTGCAACAGGACAGATTTTGCAACAGGACAAATCTTGCAACAGGACAGATCTTACCACAGGACAGATCTTGCAACAGGAGAGACCTTGCAACAGGACAAACCTTGCAACACGACAGGCCTTGCAACAGGACAGATCTTGCAACAGGAGAGACCTTGCAACACGACAGACCTTGCAACAGTACAGATTTTGCAACAGGACAAATCTTGCACCAACAGACCCTTCAACAGGACAAATCTTGCAACAGGTCAGACCTTGACAATGAACAGGACGGACGTTGCGGCGCGCGCACGAGGCGACCACCGCCGTTGGCTCACAACAGGACAGACCTTGCAACGGACAGACCTTCAACAGGACAGATTATGCAACAGGACATTACGGCCATTGACGACTACATTCCGTGCTATTCAGATCACACAAATTCTTCTGCAACAGGAAGGAACGGCTAGTATGTCACCTATTTCAATCCGGCACAAGGGGTAGTAAGTCTTGTCACATCCCATATCCCCCACGCGATGTCCGTAGCTGCCTCCTCCAATGGCGCAATTTTGCTCGTTGTCTTCTATGTTTGTGCTTGAACCCCAGTCCTGCGGCTCTAGGCTGCCATGCCATTCAACGTCGCTGGCCTCCACCTGCTGTCCGTCGATGGTCCAGAACCAGCCTGTGGCAGGGTTTGGCTGGTTGGACAGCTGGGTCAGGCCCACCCACCAGCGAATGACGCTGCCTGAGTGCCGTACAGTGACAGTGTATTGTATTGTATGGACAATGAGTGAGCGCATCCCATTACTACCCAAAAGTTCCCTCAAACACGTGTGTGTCCATTCAGGAGAGTGCTCTCAATTGGGTGGTCACGTTGTGCTTCACTCGTGCGTGCGTGCGTACCACTAGGCACTATATACGCACAACACTCACGTACATACAAACCCACCAATCACGCCCTCAAGTATAGCGAACTCTTCGCTGGTGACCCTGGTTGCCAGTTCAACCCCACCCACAGTATTCTGGCAGAGACTCTGCGCTGCAGCGTAGTCGACGTCGGTGGTAATCACGCGTAGGCAGCGACCGTTGACGTAGCTCGTACAGTTTTGCCCGGCTGAATTAGGAGATTATTTAGCGGGTTTGCGCAACGCAGCGGAAATCCCCTTGCATTGTGTAGTCTATTTCCATTCTTCATGGACTTTTTCTGATTGCACTGTAGGTATTTCCTCACCATCTATTTAGCAAAGTGTTGAAATTTGGCATGCCTATAGTAATATCAAATAATGTCGACGGTTAAGAATTGCATTCTGAGAATCCAAAACACTCCAACCTGTCAGAGCGATTGAGATCAAAAGGAGTTCAATAGAGAGTGTGGTTCTGCTGCTCGACATGACCGTTTAGGCGACGGATTGAAAGCACTGTTGAGGCAGGGTGCGTCTTCTCTCAAAGGGACATACGCACAAATGGAAGTCCAAGACGCTGCGGGGAGCAAGACGGCCGATTCTTAGACTCGACTCTGTCGACGGTGAGAGAGTGGTCCCCAAGATACAGTCATTGTGCAGTCTTGTCGTTGTACCACATTTTTCCAAATTGTTTTGTTATTGTTTTGTTCCACAGCTTAATTTTATAAATTGTTTTGTTATTGTTATTGTTCCTCTAAAAATTCAACAAATTGTTTTGTTATTGTTAACAATTTAGGAACAATTGTACCTAAATTGTTCCTAGGTAGACTGGGTGCCGTAGGGCAGAAGCTTGTCAAGTGGTAATTTCCATGAAATCAAAGAAATTACGACTGACTAGCAAGATGTTCTTTAATTATACGATGTTTTCACCATAACTGCTGTGGATTACTGTATAATTTCTGCCACCTTCAGAACAATTTAGGTACAATTTATAAGTTTCCAAATTGTTTTGTTCTGGAACCATTTCAGATTGTTATTGTTATTGTTTTGTTCCTGGGAGCAGTGGAACAAATTATTATTGTTCCTAAATTGTTAACAATTTAGGGGTACAAATTGTTAGGTACAATTTGTACCCAGGAACAATCGACAAGACTGTCATTGTGAGCCATCGAAGCGAGTGCGGCCAACGCGGCACACGAAAGCGCAAAACGTGTATTGGGTGTCCCAACAAGTCTCTTTTAACAAGCTGTTTTAAACAAGCTGTGTGTGTAACAAGCTTTGTCTAAAAACTGTGGCACCACGGTGGCATCAGTGCAAACTTGAGAGCGTGTGCGCGATAATGTGCACTGGATAGTGAAGTGCCGCTAGACATTTAGCCGACAATCTGGTGGGGTATAGCCGCAATTGGTCTTGGATTTGTTCGTGGTACCTGATCCACATATGGATCAGAAGATTCGCCGCAGGCATACTTTGCGCTTATAATTGTGGCAACTGATCCATAAATGGATCAGAAAAATTCGCCGCAGGTACACAGTGCAATAAAAGTGTCTAAATGAGACGACGCCCTATTGAAAAGGGTATAAATGGGACGACGCCCCATTGAAAAGGGTATAAATGGGACGACGCCATATTCTTTTGGGATTAGTGCTCGATGCATCCACACAAAGATATGTTGAAATCTCAGCTGCTTGGAATTGTCGAAATTTAGAAATTCTGACAAAAACGTTGAAAATATACCTAAATTCTTTAATTATAAAGTCTAGAACTATTTGGTAAATACTTGGCAGGCAATGCTCGACACATCTGTGCAACGAAATTTTAAAATTTATGCTGTTTGAAATTATCGAAATTTGGGGATTTTAACAAAATCCTTGAAAATATCCTAAAATTCGCTTATTAAAAAACTCAGAACGAGTTGCTAAATACTTGACAGCCTATGCCCGACACAACCATGTAAAGAAATTACAAAATTTCAGCAGTCTGAAATTGTCGAAATTTGGGATTTTTGACAATATTTTTAAAAATACCCCTAATTTCGTTAATTATAAAATCTGAAACTATTTGATAAATACTTGCCAGACTATGCTCGACCCATCCGTGAAAAGAAAATTTGAAATATAAGCTGTTTGAAATTGTCGAAATTTGTGAATTTAAAAAAGACCCTTAAAAATATCCTAAATTTCGTTAATTATATTCGCTGAAACTATTTGCTAAATACTTGGCAGACTATGCTCGACGCATCCGTGCAAAGACATTTTGAAATTTAAGCTGTTTGAATTTGTCATAATTTGGGATTTTTTACAAAAACCTTGAAAATATCCATAGTTTTGTTAATTATAAAATCTGAAACTATTTGATAAATACTTGGCTGACTATGCTCGACACATCCGTGAAAAGAAATTTTGAAATATAAGCTGTTTGAAATTGTCGAAATTTGGGGATTTTAACAAAATCCTTAAAAATATCCTAAATTTCGTTAATTTTAATTGCTGAAACTATTTGCTAAATACTTGGCAGACTATGCTCGATACATCGATGCAAAGAAGTTTTGAAATATAAGCTGTTTGAATTGTTCAAAATTTGGGAATTTTGACAAAAACCTTGAAAATATCCCTAATTTGGTAAATTCCAAAATCCAAAACTATGTCACAAATTCATCGCGTCTTACGCCCTTTCCATTTCAGCAAAAACTTTGCCGATACGACTTGTAAATAGAAGTGTCATTTTTGACATTTTCATATTTTAATTGTAAATATCTCGAAATAGGGAAATTAGCAACAGAAACGGACATCGACACGTTACTCAGCGCATTCGACTCCATTGGGTGGCACTAACCGCCATGTCTAGTTTTGTGACACAGACACACACACACACAGACAGACAGAAACACGAACGGACAATAGCGTCCGTATATATACTCGCCGCGCTGGGGCGCGGCGAAAAAACTGGGTATCCGATGATGGTTGATTGGCATTGTATAGTGTGTCGTGCATTTGAGGAGTATATTCCATAGAGTGTCAGAATAGTAAGTTGAGCATTTCTTCGGGGAGAATCGCCGCAGTTACCTCGAGTTTCCAGAGAAAGTTTGTGCCATTGTTGGGCAATCGTTGCCTAAAAGGCGCATTGGTGGGTACTGATCCATAAACGGATCAGGAATGTTCGCCGCAGGTTCACTTTGGAATGAAGAGGGTCCAACTATTTGCTAAATAGTTGGCAGACTATGCCCGACACAACCATGCAAAGACATTTTGAAATTTAAGCTATTCGAAATTGTCGAAATTTGAAAATTTTAGCAATACCCTTGAAAATATACCTAGTTTTGCTGATTAGAAAATCTGAAACTATTTGCTAAATACTTGGCTGACTATGCTCGATACATCCGTGCAAAGAAATTTTGAAATTTAAGTTGTTTGAATTTGTCAAAATTTGGGAATTTTGTCAAAACCATTAAAAATAACCCTAATTTCGTTAATTATAAAATCTGAAACTATTTGATAAATACTTGGTAGACTATGCTCGATACATCCGTGCAAAGAAGTTTTGAAATTTAAGCTGTTTGAATTTGTCGAAATTTGGTAATTTTGACAAAACCCTTGAAAATATCCCTAATTTCGTTAATTATAAAATCTGAAACTATTTGATAAATACTTGGTAGACTATGCTCGATACATCCGTGCAAAGAAGTTTTGAAATTTAAGCTGTTTGAATTTGTCGAAATTTGGTAATTTTGACAAAACCCTTAAAAATATCCCTAATTTCGTTAATTATAAAATCTGAAACTATTTGCTAAATACTTGGCAGACTATGCTCGATACATCCGTGCAAAGAAGTTTGGAAATTTAAGCTGTTTGAAATTGTCGAAATTTGGGAATTTTGACAAAAACCTTGAAAATATCCCTAATTTCGTGAATTCCAAAATCCGAAACTATGTCACAAATTCATCGCGTGGTGTGCCCTTTCCATTTCAGCAAAAACTTTGCCGATATGACTTGTAAATAAAAGTGTCATTTTTGACATTTTCATATTTTAATTGTAAATATCTCGAAATAGCGAAATTAGCAACAGAAACGGACAACGGCGCGTTACTCAGCGCATTCGACTCCATTGGGTGGCACTAACCGTCATGTCTAGTTTTGTGACACCCACGGACGGACGGACGGACGGACGGACGGACAGACCCACGAACAGACAATAGCGTCCGTATATATACTCGCCGCCCTGGGGGGCGGCGAAAAAAGTTCAACCTATACTTTGTGTCTGTCAAATCTTGGTGAAGAGTATAGTGAGTTTCATTCGCATAATTAGCCGTATCTAGAGAAGGTATCTTGAAAACGTGTACCACTATTTTAAATGCAGCTATTACAACGATACGGTTGTCTGTACAACTGATCTAAAGCTCAGTGATATCGCCGCGTTCGCTATATGGTGTCGGCATGATACGACGCCGTTGATCTGAAGTTTATACCTACCTGTCGGAATACGGCACATCGAACAAAAAACTTGCCAACTGTTTGGTGCAGTCATTCTCTACTGGGAATTTCGTTTGGTTGCGTATTTCGCGTTATGACGCTTTTGATAATTTTTAGAATTATGGCAAATTGTGGCGTATTTCTATACAATTCCACAATTGCAAACAATTTTGTTTGTGTTACAAATTATCTGCGGTCTATGCTCTTTCCATTGCTGAAGAAATTTCGCCGCTAGTCCATCAGGCGACAGAGTCGATTTTCGACATTTTTACATTTTAATTGTGAATATCTCTAAATTGCAATATTATAAAACTGTAGAACCATGCCACAAATGCTTATTAGCTTACGACCTTTCAATTTCTGCATTCACATTCGTCAACAAATGGCGTTCTATTTTTTGTCAATTTATAAATTTTTGACAAATAATTGCGTATTTCTATGAAATGACACATTTGAAAAAATTTCTTTTGAGTTACAAATTGTCCACGGCCTATGCTCTTTCCACTTCTGAAGAAATTTCGCCGCTAGCTCATCAGGCGAAAAAAACGATTTTCGACATTTTCATATTTTAATTGTAAATATCTCCAAATTGCAATTTTCCAAAACTGAAAAACTATGTCGCAAATTCTTATTGGCTCACGACGTTTCAGTTTCTGCATTCACATTCGTCAATAAATGACGTTCTATTTTTGTGAATTTATGAAATTTCGACAAACAATTGCGTATTTCTATCAAATTCCACATCGACAAAAAATTTCTTTTGGGTTACAAATTATCAGCTTTCCGTGCTCTTTCCGTTTCTGAAGAAATTTCGCGGTTAACTCATCAGGTGAAAGAGTCGATTTTCGACATTTTCGAATTTTAATTGTGAATATCTCGAAAATGCGAAATTAGCAACAGAAACGGACATTGGATCCGTACTCAGCGACCTTGACTCTACTTGACCACATATGTCACATATCTTACTTCGGTGCCACGGACGGACGGACACACACACACACACACAGACAGACAGACAGACAGACATTGTCATCCGTAAAGAGAGTAAAAGAGTGGATACTTTTGTAAAGTGTTTCGAAGCCTTTCCGATATGACGCGCGCCCGCCCAGAGTCCACTATTCATGCGCTACTTCTGACACGCTGCTTTCTGAGGGGTTCTTGCAGGGCAACATTGGGTTCGCCCGGGATTAGTTTTTTGAGCAAGTCGCATGCATTTTCGAGCGGTTGTTGCAAGGCAACATTGGAATCGCCCGGGATTATTTCTTTAAGGAAAATACATTTGTTATGAAACAGACTATTAAGCAAGAGCTCTTATAGCGCCGTAACTCATAAGCATTACAGATACGTAACGCTACGGTGCTGTCTATCTGTACGCTACGATGCGTCAGTCTAATGAGTTGAAATCGTTGTTGTGTAGTGTTAGTTTGCTATGGTGCTCCGTTGAATTCGAAAACGAGATTTTTTATAAGAGTTCATGGGTGCAGTCAAGACAATTCCCAAGAACGGTGGCGATGTACTAGTCATATAAGTATCACTATTGAAAAGAGGCTGAAAAGACACAGGTATCACTACTACGAAAACATGTAGTAAGTGTGTGAACAATTGCGGCAAACGATCACGACGTAAACAAATCCGTGCACGTTATATCAATGGCAAACTACGGCCAACAACAGGTTGACACATACAACAGCAGCCATGGGACACTCCAGAGTTCAGTCCAGATGAGCGTTTTGTAGTGGCAGTAGAAAGTTGGTCGTGACTTCCGCAGGCTGAAATGTTCAATGTAGCCTCAATTATGCATAGTAAGTAATTAAAATTGATAAGTTGCCTATACTACAATATAGCAGATAAAGAGAAAGTAAAAATTCTTACTCACATTCAAACAATAGCTGGCAGGCAAATTGGGCAGCAGTCTGGTATGCTTCTTGCGTTGACTGAAGAAGTATCTTCATTGGATTGGAAGAGACTGTCTTGTGATGTGGTAGTAATGTCTGACGAGTGGCAACCAGCTGTAATGGAATGTGTTGTGTGTAATAAAGAAATTTTGAAGAAATACCAATCTTTATTTATTCACCTAATAGAGGTGAGCAGAGCACTATCCAACTGACAGCAGCAATGACATAGGCTCTGATAGCTGCAGCCCGCGCTCTGACAGTTGGCCCTAAAAGCAATAGCACTGTATTAATTAATCAAGAACACACAATAAGTGTAAAAAAGATTACCAACCAATATAATGGGAGTTTAGAGCAGGCCAATGACAGCAGCAATAACTTCAGGCTATCAATAAGGTCAGCCTGTGCTCTGCCATCAGCTGAGAGCCTGTTTCTGAATAAAATAATGTAAATACATATTTTGATGGGAATTGGACTAAAGTAATTATTTATTAACTAGCATATACACAACATTAACCAACTAATTTAATAACGCGTTGGCTTGCTGCCATTCAAGTTACTAATCTATCGAATACCAAACCCACCAATAAATTGTCTCAATTGCCACTTACATGAAGGTCCAGGCACTCAAGAGTTCCACCATCTGTTGTAGAACTCTTATAACTGGTACAGATGGTTGCTGCTCACTCAACTCCAGGCTGGCATATCTGAACAACAATGATATTGAATAAAACATACAAATAGAAAATTAACTAAATGTCTCCCAACCTTTGTATAAAGTAGATCAAGCCGCCAGACTGCTGCACCAATCAGGCGTTCCGACTTCCCATATAGCAAGTCTGTTTATCTAATGCCCTGTCTCCTTTTCTTTTAGTATCTTTCACCATAGTTTATGTATCTTATGCCACATATTCTTTCATATCGACTCATTCAACACATGCATCCTTCTCTGATTTCAAAAGCTCTTTGCCACAAAGGTAAATTCATTTGCAATTGAGAATGGTTTGCTCAGCGCAATGGACAAAGTCCACTGCGTAGAGCACGCCATTCGCAACTGCAAATGAGCGTATCTTTCTTCATTGTCTATAACCCATGACTTGATGTTGCGCTGTCTTCTCTCTTAATAACTCACTGTGATTCATCAAAAATTCAGGGCAACATTGGGATCGCCCGGGATTATTTTTTTGAGCAAGACGCACGCATTTCTGAGCGGTTGTTGCAGGGCAACATTGGGATCGCCCGGGATTGATTATTTTTGCAGACAAAGCTGTTCGTAAGACAAGGGTTTAAAAAAACAAAAGTATTTCTTTAGGAATGACCGTTCAACAACTGCCTCAACGTAAGCTTTCAAACGGTCGAACGAATGCCGCTCTACAACGTAAGACGAGCGAGTTAGGGCCCATTTGCTGTTTGAACCTTTGGGTTACTGTAGTTCGCGATATTCAAACGTTTGAGTTTCGACCAATAGAGGAACGAATGATCAGTGAGTCAAGAGCTATCCAGCAACTCAAGATCGTCTCTCTACGACGCACGCTGAGCGAGTTAGAGCGATTCCTATGCTAAAAACGCAAGAATGTCGCTTTTTGTGGTGCGTGTTTGCGTAATTAACAAAATTTTTAATGCCAAACGAAAGAGCACGTCGAGACCTTCTAGTTGACCTATCGCACGCCGCTCTACGATGTAAGACGAGCGTGTTAGAGCCGTTTTGCGTTTTGGACTTTCGGGTTACTGTAGCGCGCGCAATTCAAACTTTTGAATTTCGACTTCTCTTAACGGAATTATCAGTGTGCCGAAACCTATTCAACGAACTCAAGATCGTCTCTCTATGACGGAAGACGAGCGAGTTAGATAAGTTTTGCGTTTTAAACCTTTGGGTTACTGTAGCTCCCGAAATTCAAACTTTTGAGTTTCGACCAATAGAAGAACAAATGATCAGTGAGTCGAAAGCTATCCAACCAACCCAAGATCGTCTCCGTACGACGCACGCTGAGCGAGTTAGAGCGATTTCTGCGTTAAAAACGCGAGAATGTCGCTTTTCGTGTTGCGCGTTTGCGTAATTACGAAAATTTTTTGTGCCAAGCGAAAGCGCACGTCGAGACCTTTTAGTTGACCTATCGCACGCCGCTCTACGACGTAAGACGAGCGAGTAATAGCCGTTTTCAGTTTGAACCTTCGGGTTACTGTAGCGCGCGCAGTTCAAACTTTTGAATTTCGAAGTCTCTTAGCGACATTACCAGTAAGTCGAGAGCTATCCATAAAGCCCAAGATCGCCTTCCTACGACTTACCAACGCCGAGATCTGATAGCGTGACGAACGAACGAACGAACGAACGTACGTACGCACGCACGATAAGCTCTCGTAGGGGTTCGCCCGGCTGAGGCCGGGCGAAAAAAGGCCCTATCTTTACGCCTTCTGGGCGCGACATATGTGTATCTTACCTATGAAGAATTATTGCTCATCAAGCTAAACCAAACGATGACTTTCCCGATCTGGAAGGCTGCCATGTATGTCAACTGCTCGTCGCCCGAGGAATTGCATTGGCTGAAGACGAGGCTCGTCGTCATCTCTGGCTGTTGCTTGATCAGTCAGTCGATTGGATTGTTCCTCAACTTGCTCGTCATCGGCATCAGCTGCTGTCCCACCATCTGGGAGAAGCGTAGTCGAGGGGCGTCCTGCAACACTGACTTCAGGTTTATGGTTGCCAATGTGGCGGCGGCCGACCTGCTCTCCTGCATCAATGGAGGCGTCTTGGCCCCACTTTCTTTGTGGTACAGAATGCCTGCTGTCAACTTCCTGGCGGGCTTCGTGCACGCCACCGCGCCCCTCTGGTACTGCTTGACGCCTCTGCCAATGACCGTCAGTCGCGCCTGCGCGGTCCTGTTGCCAACGAAATACCCCAAGCTCTTCTCCAAACGGGCAATATTCTGCATGTGCCTCACTTCTCTACTTGTCCCATTCGCTCTCTCTACCTGTTGGGAACTGTTCCTAGTCCATTTTGACCTGCGGCTGACCGATTGCCGACTGGGAACCAGCATCCTGGTGTCAAAGCAGGTCGACGCCCTCCTTGAGGCCGTCCTAACAGACGCCCTGCTGGGAACTGTTGCAGGAATACTGATCCTCACGTGTTTGCTACAGATGGCGCTGTCGTGGAAGCTGAGCCGCCACCTCGCCCAACTCAGTCGGCAGCCCACCCTGCATCGACAGCAGAGGCAGACTCTGCGGGTGATCCTGGCCACCTTGCTCCAGACGTTGCTTCCCCTTCTCTGCCAATCCCCCTATTTCGTGTTCTACGTCGCGGGAATCAGAAGTCGTCCGCTGGTTGAAATGGCGGTGGAGCTGCTCTACTATTTGAATGGAGTGGTAGATCCCATGATCGCGCTTATTATTATCAAGCCATACCGGCTGGCATTCAAGAGACTGTTGGGGTGTCGGGAACCTAGCACAGTTGCTGCTTGAAAACGTATATATATTCATCTCTTTTGGAACACTGCAGGTGAGTCAGCCAACATACAGCTTCGGCAGCAACCGTTCGTAGAATGTACCTACGAGCTGCTCTGCGCTACATATGCTGGGCACTGAAATGCATTGTGACACTTCGATCCTGCAGCCATTTCTGCACTGCTTTGGTGTCAAGTTTAAACATGGTACAGTACACAACAGGAATATCCTGGGAGTGTCTTGCAGTTTGAGCGACATTGCGGTGGCGGAATCAACATTGCGGCGGTAAAGCGAGCACAACACAATCCATTGTTTCCAACGTCTGAATAGCATTCGCCTCCGCTTGCTGTGTTTTCCGATAGTGTTGTGCAGAAAACTTGTGACTGTCCATTGAGCTGAGAAACGCTTGGAAATCGGCAGCTTCACGCACGAACGCTGTCCGGTTACAGGTTCTGCATTCGCGCATAACCGCTACATATATACTCCACATGTTTGTGGAGTATAACACAACCTTTTGCTGCTCTATAACATCGAAGTCAATCCGTCACCAGCATTGCTCAATTGACCCCATGCGGCATCAAATACCAAAAATTCAGCGATAAAATTCTTAGCTCAAAAATTGAAACAGCCAATCACCACTCTATTTTCCCAGTGTTGGCCACAAGATACCTATCCAAACTTGGTACGCTGTTAATGGTACGTACGTCGAACGTTAATCTGCTAAAGAAGTTTGATAAGTCTCGAAAATTTCTGAAGCCACCTTTGGTCCCGCAGCGGTCGAACATAAATGGGTCAACAGTGATTCTCAAACAGCGGTCGGGTTTACAGGAGCTTGTTTTGCACCAGACGCCAGAACTGTCAGTGGGCCGGCTGAAATGTGCCATTCATTCACCTACCGCTGTCGCTGTCTTGGTGCTATCGAGAGTAAGAAAATTTGAGACGCCCACCCAAACTTGGCGAAGTCGGTGTGAATGGCGCTGAGGAGCTCGGCGACCCGCCTGTCTTCCTGCCCTATCAAGTCGGGATAGAAAAGGTTGCCGAGGTCGATCGCGTGGAACGCTCCTGCCTGAAAACAAGGCGAGTTCTCAGCCACACAACTGGCGATACTGGGAAGTTTGGCAACACTCCCTTTGACAAAACTGCCGCGAAGAGGCACAATCTCAGGATTGAACGAGTCGAACTGATACATCCAGACGGCCGAGCCGCTCTCCCGCTTCCGGCGCACGAAGTCGACCATGTCTTTGACGAAGAGGGAGTCGCCTGCGCCCTGAAGAAGCTCCATGACGAAATGGCAATTTGGTTGCTCTCGACTTACAAAACTGTTGTGAGCCAGAAAGTTGTTGGAATACCTTCCGCCAATGAACGAGGAAGGCACGCACCTCGATGTACTTTCGGGTCAACTCGTAGCTTCCGTCTCTGTACGGCGGGCCCGTGGGCGTCAGTCGCGGTGTGCCGTCCTCTGCTTTCACAACCTTGGATGGGCGCGTGTACGCTAGCTCCAACGTTGACTGAAGGTCCCTTGCAAACTCCAGCTGGCTTGGCCGATTGTCGGTCGTGTTCACTCCATACGTGGCCAGAATTGGCGGCATTATCTTCTCAACGAACTCCCGTCGCGAGATGGGGCGGGTGCGATCGATCTGCGTGGCCCTCGTGACGGGATTTTCGGCCAGCTCGGCAGGCGCGACTAAACGACGGCACAGTTTCTTTGTGAAAAGAATAATGGTATGAGGTCACATCAAGCACTGTCGTACAGTAGGACAGGGCTTCCAGCTGGGTGTAGCCGGCGACGATTGGTATGCTCTTGGAGTTACGTATCAGCTCGTAGTGGGGCGCTGGTAAGAACTCTTCGTCTTGAACAGGGATCCAGCTGCCCAAATCGCTGGGTGAGAAGCCGCTCTGCAAGCTCATTGCGCTGTAGCCGTCTTTTTCAATCGTGGGGGCTGCATACTGTCATTGTGGAAACCAGAAAGCATGCCATTGGCTCTGGATTTTGTCAAAAGTCCTATCTTTGTCTGCGTCCTGTGGATGATTTTACCTTTAATTTGTCTTGTCATTGCGCC
The DNA here is from genome assembly GCA_030248115.1 of Linhomoeus sp. GSCO2_2. Lineage (NCBI taxonomy): Eukaryota > Metazoa > Nematoda > Chromadorea > Monhysterida > Linhomoeidae > Linhomoeus > Linhomoeus sp. GSCO2_2. The sequence continues at coordinate 84,250 of JASAMZ010003624.1, forward strand.
AACGTGGTATGTGGTATATACCGATTGTCTTGTCTTGTGGGAAAATTTTACATGGCTTGCTAGAACCCATAAGAACATGTAAACCAATGATGGATTCTGTCCAGTTAGTGTCTACCTACAGGGTCACGTGGTTGTTCCCCAACTTTGTTGAATAACTGACTGATTTTGACAAGGCCCATCAATCTGAAGCTAAGTATTTATGTTAACTCAGATGTCTGCTAATTGGAGATTTGTCAAGTGTGTGACACAGAGTTAAAATAGTCAAAGTAAACCCTGTAGATGACTTGATGCCTACCTACCCACATGCTTTCTCTGAACAAGCATGCACCCACGTAATATCCATCTCTCAGCTCCTGCCAAGACTTCTGGCGCAGGCATTGAACAAGTGCAGAGCTAGGCTCCACCGGACAGTTGACAGAGGAAGCCAAGCTCGAGACCTCACGGCGCATCACCGCCTGCGTCGCCATCGGCAGATTTCCGCTCATGACGATGACCCCGTGGACCAGACCTTGGAAGACAGACTCACGCTATACATACTCTAATATATTCTTTCCCTCTACTAAGAGTCATTCCTCTAATAGGTACCCCCCTCCTAGCGGGAGGTTAAAATTAGTAATAAGTCCGCCTCTCAAAGTACCCCACTGGGTACCGTATGCACTATAATGTTTGTGTACAGGAGTAATTGATATAAGGTATACTCTATGCATATTGTATCCCTCCTATTGCATCCCATATTGCATATTGCCATACAACTCCCAAACGTCCTACCCACCATCCGTCAATGGGCTGAGTGCCAGGCAGTGGGTCAATCCGGAGCCAGCGCTCTGCCCGGACACTGTCACTCGATTGGGATCTCCGCCGAACGCCCTGAGGTATCGATTGATCCACTGAAGCGCCGCCAGGTTGTCCCACAAGGCGAAGTTTCCTGGCGCCTCAGAGTCGCCGGTCGACAGAAAGCCTGAGCTGGCAGAGTTTCAAGTTTTCATAACTTAAAAAAATTGGCAAGTTGCCAGTAGAAGTATACCGAGGAAGTGAAGTCGGTAGTTGACGGTGACGTAGATGACACCTTTGGAAACAAGCCGATTTACGATCACTTGAGGATCGAACTGAGAGGCAGAGCCGAAAGTGTACGCGCCTCCATGGATGAACACCAGCACTGGATAGCCGGAGGCTGGCCGCCTCTGAAGAACAGAGAGAAAACGGGCCAATTGTCGTCTGAGAAACCCTCTCTCAATGCCCCTTTCAGAAATCTGCGCAATCTATTCACTGCATATCTCAGCAGTGCTTTGAGTCCATCTTAATAACGTAAAAATTCACCAGTAAGCTAGCCCTGCCAATTTCCCTAATCTTCGTCGGCACGCTCTCTTGGGAGAAGGCCAATATAGGGATGTCCTATTGGAAGACTAATGGAATGCTTAGCTAGTTAAGTTACGCTTTTCCTGCGCTCGGTAGGAGGAGTTAGTGCTGTGAATCCATTTATGTAGCTACAACCACCCTCTTGGCAACCGACCTTTCCTCTGCTGGGGGTGGCGGGAGAGAAAACGTTCAAGTATAGGCAGTCCTCGCTCTGTAATGCTGGGTGGGTGGGTGGTCTGCTGGGACTCAGACAGGCGGGCCCGAAATCGCTCGCCTCCCTCACGCCACTCCACGGCTGTGGCGGCGAGGGTTTCTGAATGACAGTTCCAGTTACTGACTACACGCAAGACACCCCAGGGTTTCAGGATCAGTTGTGCCACTTCTCCAGTTTCAGTTTCGATAACTGAAACTGCATTTCAATGAATGAAGAAAGTCACAATGAATATAGCCTCAATCTACGTTTAGCCATCGATATTTTGAGGATTTGAAAGTATGTAACTGTTGAATTATATTTATCTCTTCCAATTAATGGAACGTTGTGTGATCACTATTTACACCTTGGCAATAAGCATGCGAAATTCGTCAAAATATGCTGACACTTTTCGTTTAGATATTCAACATCAAATAGCTAATGTACCTACCGTAAAGTTCCGAATAGTTTCGGGCAAAACTATTTTTTCAATGTGCCTCTCAGGGGCGAAACTAATTGGAGACACGAAACTATTCAGAGAGCGAAACTAATCGGCACTTTACGGTAAACTATGAGTTTCAGTGTCGGTTTCAGTTACACATTACGTCGACTGAAACCGAGAATAGTTCAAGCCTCTATTGGCCACTATGAGACACCCTCCTTCGCTCACTCGGAATCTATGGTCTCCCACGGGCGGCGAGGCGAAGGGTATTCCTAGGAAGACGTCAGCCTCCTCTACAACAGGCCCCTTGGCGTCCGTCGGTTCCGCATTCACTCGTACACGCCTGCCCCTCACGACGCCCTAAAATACAGGGAATAAGTTTGTCTTTGAATTACTGGTTTGCTGCAACTCTCGGAGCGCACTGATCAAGTCTACACTTATTGAATATCCGCAACTCACTCGGCTAGTGTTTAAAAAGTCGCCATTTGTATGAACCGCGCTCTCTATTTCCACGACAATAGAATCACGCAGCTGTTAAGATTGAGTCAGCTGTTTTAAAACTGGGGTGCTCTAGCGCGCGATTTTAATAACGTATTTTTTCGCCGCCCCCCAGGGCGGCGAGTATATATGTAACCGGGAGAACCCGTCTTTAGTGAAAACTCGGATATCCGGGTTTTCACTGAGTTGGTTAGTGAAAACCCGGATATCCGGGTATTCACTGTTGAGTTAGTGAAAACCCGGATATCCGGGTTTTCACTGATAGGTTAGGGAAAACCCGGATAATTCTCCGATATGCTCAAAATCGCGCAATACACTGCTAGAACTATATTTCCATTGCCTTTAGGCCGTTTGGTTCCTTCCAAATCAGGCTATGCTTAGGCTCGCCCTGCGCCCACAGTCCACAAGAGTCAGTCGGCGTCGCAGTCTGGCGGGTCGAAACTTAGGCTTAACGCGACCGGTGACCGACTTCAGGGCGCGCGGAGCGCGCCCTGAAGTTGGTGGTCGCGCTAAGCCTCAGTTGAGACCCGCCAGGCGCGACGCCGACAGAGTTTTAGTGCAAACTGTAAGTGAGATAAGCACTCCTCCATATACTTCACCTCCTGCTTAGGCCGGCTGTGCCCTCTCCCTCCGTACTAACGCTTGCGACAATTTGCAGTCGCGTGCAAACTGTAAGCGGATGCACATTCCCCGCATACTTAGCCGCCTGTTGAAGCCAGACATGCCAATTGGCCGTAAACATTTGGCATTGTGAAAGAGGCGGCTCGACAAAGATCAAGGTATTGCATAAGATCGATTGTTTCGCACTCCACGACGCTTGTTTCGCAAAACAAACAGCGCGATTTGCCATTCAAAAGCACTTGTTTCGTCAACTATGGAATTCGTGTTGAAAACAATGGAAGCCTTGATTTCTACACTATTTCTTCCTTCGAAAAGATTAGTGAAAACACAGCTATCATGATTTTCACGATCCTCCCACGAAATCTCGCATATCCGGGTTTTCACTAAGCTTTCAGTGAAAACCCGGATAATTTGACATTATCCGGGTTTTCACTAACCCGTCAGTGAAAACCCGGATATCCGGGTTTTCACTAAGTCGACCAGTGGAAACCCGGATATCCGGGTTTTCACTGGATCCGGGTAGTCACGGTAACATATATACGGACGCTATTGTCCGTTTGTGTGTGTGTGTGTGTGTGTGTGTGTGTGTGTGTGTGTGTGTGTGTGTGTGTGTGTGTGTGTGTGTGTGTGTGTGTGTGTGTGTGTGTGTGTGTGTGTGTGTGTGTGTGTGTGTGTGTGTGTGTGTGTGTGTGTGTGTGTGTGTGTGTGTGTGTGTGTGTGTGTGTGTGTGTGTGTGTGTGTGTGTGTGTGTGTGTGTGTGTGTGTGTGTGTGTGTGTCTGTGTCACAAAACTAGACATGACGGTTAGTGCCACCCAATGGAGTCGAATGCGCTGAGTAACGTGCCGATGTCCGTTTCTGTTGCTAATTTCCCTATTTCGAGATATTAACAATTAAAATATGAAAATGTCAAAAATGACACTTCTATTTACAAGTCGTATCGGCAAAGTTTTTGCTGAAATGGAAAGGGCATAAGACGCGATGAATTTGTGACATAGTTTTGGCTTTTGGAATTCACGAAATTAGGGATATTTTCAAGGTTTTTTCAAAATTCCCAAATTTCGACAAAGTCAAACAGCTTAAATTTCAAAACTTCTTTGCACGGATGTATCGAGCATAGTCTGCCAAGTGTTCAGCAAATAGTTTCAGCGTATATAATTAACGAAATTAGGGATATTTTCAAGGTTTTTGTCAAAATTCCCAAATTTCGACAAATTCAAACAGCTTAAATTTCAAAATTTCTTTTCGCGGATGTGTCGAACATCGTCTGCCAAGTATTTATCAAATAGTTTCAGATTTTATAATTAACTAAATTAGGGATATTTTCAAGGGTTTTGTCAAAATTGCCAAATTTCGGCAAATTCAAACAGCTTAAATTTCAAAACTTCTTTGCACGGATGTATCGAGCATAGTCTACCAAGTATTTATCAAATAGTTTCAAATTTTATAATTAACGAAATTAGGGATATTTTCAAGGGTTTTGTCATAATTCCCAAATTTCGGCAAATTCAAACAGCTTAAATTTCATAACTTCTTTTCACGGATGTATGGAGCATAGTCTACCAAGTATTTATCAAATAGTTTCAGATTTTTTAATTAACGAAATTAAGGTTATTTTCAAGGGTTTGTCAAAATTTCCAAATTTCGACAAATTCAAACAGCTTAAATTGCAAAACTTCTTTGCACGGATGTATCGAGCATAGTCTACCAAGTATTTATCAAATAGTTTCAGATTTTCTAATTAGCGAAATTAGGTATATTTTCAAGGGTATTGCTAAAATTCCCAAATTTCGACAATTTCGAATAGCTTTAATTTCAGAATGTCTTTGCATGGTTGGGTCGGGCATAGTCTGCCAACTATTTAGCAAATAGTTCTATATTTTGTAATTAACGAATTTAGGGATATTTTCAAGGTTTTGCTCAAAATTGTCAATTTTCGACAATTTCAAACAACTTAAGATTCAAAATACCTTTGCGTGGATGAATCGGGCGTAGTATACGTCAAGTAATTATATGTTGACTGCTAGATAGCGAGTCTCCTTTATTAGACGTAAACAAGACCAAGACCAGACTAAGACTAACTAATATCGTGCGAGAGGAAAGGCGAGCAGACAGTGCGCGAAGGTCATACATATAGGGGCAACCAATGAACGTTGGAGGAGGCGTGGCCGAGGCAAATGTCAACACCACCCCCGGAACAAAACGCGACTTACCTATTGAAACGACTACTGAGACACACGAAAAGAACCAGCCATAACCAGCATCATGAGCATTTAGCTCGCTAACAGCGGAACCAAAATTCTAAACTTCTAAACAAAACCAACAACAAAAGAATAACAACCTATACGCGATAGTGCTATACGCGATGGTGGCGGCGATGCGATGACATTTTAGTACTCGATCGAAATGTCAGAGCCGGTATCCGAGTCGTCAGTGCGATTTATGTACTTTTTCAAACGGCGGGCGTGCACCAACTGGTCAGTGCCGTCGCGGTCTATATAGGCGTTTTGCGCGGAAACCACTTTGGTCACACGGAAGGGGCCGTCGTACCGCGCTCCTAATTTCGCGGCACGTCCAGGGCGTGTGGCGCGCTGAAGGAGTACCTGATCTCCAGGTTGCAGGTGTAATTCACGCGCTGTTTTGTCATGGTATCGTTTCTGCACGAGCTGGCGTTGCGCTGTGTGCTGTTTGGCGTGCTGCCATGCTTTCGTCAAGCGGTGTTTCGTCTGTTCGGCGTATGGAATGTCCTCTGGATCCACGTAGGGGGACAGCTGGTACCGGAAGCTGGCCTCAGCCGGGAGGATGGGGTCGTGGCCGAAGAGGGTGTAGTAGGGAGACTCTCCCAGGGCGCTGTGGTAGCTGCAGCGCAGGACAAACAGGGCGAAGGGGAGCTGGCGGTCCCAGTCCTCTTGGACCTCAAGCAGAAGAAGCTGTGCCTGTACGGCGTCGCCCCAGACTCGCCCCTTGCTGAAGTCCAGCTTGGCAAGAGCGTGGACGAGTGTCCAGTCACGGCTCTGGAGACTGTCCATATCGAGCCTCGCCATGAAGTCTATCTCCGCTTACCTGTGAGTGTGACCCAAGCCTCTCAGCTGTCACCCACGGTCGAAGCTGACCTGCTGTTTGAAGGCAACTCCAAGCTTGAAGAACGGCTGAATGTATTCATGGCTCGCTCCCTCTCCAGTGGTGTTACGCCTGAGGTGTCCATCCGCATCCTCAACCCAAGCGACGCTCCAGCCACTATCCCCAAAGGCTGCAAGCTGGGCACCGTCTGTCTCATCGACCCTTCCAAGTCAATTCCCGTGACGAAGCACGTCGCCCCGCCAGCGTCTCCGACGTCCACTCCAATGGTCGCACATGTCGCGCCTGGAGGTGTTGCCGAGCCAGACCCGGTGTTGGATCAGGTCGTCATTGACAAGTCCCTGCTCTCCCCAGAGATGGAAGCTCAACTGGCTAGCCTACTCCACGCCAATCGCGACTGCTTTGCTGACAACCCGTTCGAGATCGGCTGCCTCGATGGCATCGAACATGAAATCGTCATGCCACCTGACGCTGCGCCGATTCGCCAGAAGCCCTACCGCTGCGAGATGTCGCTACGCCCGTTCCTGGAAACCGAAGTCGACCGCATGCGCAAAGCCGGCGTCATTCGCCCCTCAAATAGCCCCTGGGCCAGCCCTGTGGTGTTGGTTCCCAAGAAGGATGGCACCACGCGCTTCGCCATCGACTACCGCCGAGTGAATGAGCTCACGCGAAAAGACTCGTTCCCTCTGAAGCTGATTAGTGAAGTTATCGATAGTGTGGGGAATTGCAAGTGGTTCAACTCACTTGACTTGCTGAGCGCATACTGGCAAGTCAAAATGAAGACCGCTGATGTGTCCAAGACCGCCTTTGTCACCCATCATGGGCTCTGGGAGTTCCTGCGTATGCCATACGGCGTCTGCAATGGGCCTGCCACGTACCAGCGCGCCCTCCAGATGGTTCTCAGTGGTCTCGATCCTGACATCTGCCAAATCTACATTGACGACATACTGGTCCACAGCCCCACATTTGACCAACATCTGAAGGATTTGGATGCCGCGTTCACACGTCTCCGCCTGTATGGCCTTCGGCTGAAGCCCCGGAAATGCATGTTCTGCTGCCAACGCGTCGAATACCTTGGTCACGTGTTGACGCCCCAAGGCTTGCACGTCGACCCGAAGAAGACTGAAGCAGTGGAGAAGTTCCCAACTCCCACCTGCGCCGCTGACATCTTGAGGCTGGTTGGCATGGCTGGGTTCTATCGACGGTTCGTACCCAACTTCAGCGGTATTTGCCAGCCCCTCTACGCCCTCACCAAGAAACACGTGCCCTTCCACTGGACTGCCGAGTGCCAGAAGGCCTTTGACTCCCTGAAGAAGGCCCTGACGACGGCGCCAGTGCTTCAATTTCCCGATTTTCGAAAGCCCTTTCAAATCTTTACGGATGCCAGTCAACAGCATGGCATTGGAGCTGTTCTCTGCCAAGAAGACTCAGAGAAGTTGCCACGGCCCATCGCCTATGTGAGCAAGGTCCTCAAGAAGGCTCAGAAGAACTACACCGTGACCGAAATCGAGCTGCTCGCCGTGGTCGAAGCTCTCAAGCAGTTTCGCACATACGTGTATGGGCGTCCAGTCACCATTTTCACTGATCACCAAGCGCTCTGTTGGCTGCGCAAACAGAAGGATTTAACCGGCCGCCTTGGTCGCTGGGCTCTGAAGCTTCAAGATAGCCTCATCGAGCTGAAGTACAAGCCTGGCCGCCAAAATGTTGTGGCTGATGCTTTGTCTCGCGCCCCACTTGTCCAGGCTGTCACTCCAGCGCCTTCACTCCAGCTTGCCGATTGGACAAAGGCGCAACAAGAGGACCCACTTCTGGGCCCCGTTTGGCAGTTTCTCTCGACTGGTGGTTGGCCTGCCACTCAACCTACAGCTGCCGAGCAGCAGTTGGCTTCTCAACTGGTCCTGCAGAACGGCCTCCTCTACTTCAAAAGTCCACACACGCGCCGCCAAACCAGCACCGGTCGTCTGGCAGTCCCCAAGAAGTTTATTCCCCAACTTCTGGAGACCCATCACAGCGATAAGTTCAGTGGCCACCGCGGCATTCCGACTACGCTTGATAATCTGGCCACCGCCTACTACTGGCCAACTATGAAATCGGATGTGAAAAGTTTCGTGCAGTCCTGTGACGTCTGCCAAAGGCGAAAGCCGCCATTGCCTGCGCTGAAGCCTCCTCTGCAACCAATCGCGCCAATTGCCCCTTTTGAGCTCTGGGCAATGGACGTGCTAGAGCTACCATTGACGCCGCGTGGCTACCGCTATGCCCTGGTGTTTCAAGAGTACTTCACTCGCTGGGTGGAAGCTGTCCCCCTGCAAACCCAGACGGCCCAGCAAGTCGCTGTCGCTTTCGTCACTCAAATCGTGTGCCGATACGGCGCCCCCAACCGCCTGCTGTCGGACAATGGTACCAACTTCACTTCCCAAGTGGTGAGAGAAGTCGCCACCCTTTGCTCGACGCATCGCGTCCTGACGACCCCATATGCCCCCCAGACGGACGGCATGGTGGAACGAACCCACCGTTCCCTGATCGACGCCCTTGCCCTCCAGTTGCAAGACGCCCAAGAGGACTGGGACCGCCAGCTCCCCTTCGCCCTGTTTGTCCTGCGCTGCAGCTACCACAGCGCCCTGGGAGAGTCTACCAATGAACGTTGGAGGAGGCGTGGCCGAGGCAAATGTCAACATATACAGCAGTTTCATATTTTAGAATTCACGAAATTAGGGATATTTTCAAGGTTTTTTCAAACATGGCAGATTTCGGCAATTCAAATGGCTAAAACTTAGCAATATTTTTCCATGAATGTGTCCGGCAACGTATGGTTTTGCCACCTATTCAATCGAAGACGAAACGCGGCAATTCTGTTCACTGTGCGGTTCTGCAATCTACAGCAACGGTACCATAACCGTCCGCATTTGTGACCCAAAAGAAAAGGGCGTCGTCCCATTTAGACCCTCTTTAATCCAAAGTGAACCTGCGGCGAACATTCCTGATCCATTTATGGATCAGTACCCACCAATGCGCCTTACAGGCATCGATTGCCCAACAATGGCACAAACTTTCTCTGGAAAGCCGAGGTAACTGCGGCGATACTCCCTGAAGAAATCCTCAACTTACTATTCTGACACTCTATGGAATATACTCCTCAAATGCACGACACACTATACAATGCCAATCAACCATCATCGGGTACCTACCCAGTTTTTACTCTAAGCTTGTCTGTTTCGACACTCAGAAGGAGTGAGTTACAAAAGCCCGAAGCAAGCGTGACAGAAACACGTACTTACTGTGCACTACACCGACCAGCTCTTGATAGGGCACAGACACACAGACCGACATTGTCATCTGTAAATATACACCTCGCCGCGCTGAGGCATGGCGAAGCAACTTCCCCTACCTACCTTGTCGCGCTATTTTGCCAACTCAGACGCAGCGAGTGAATATTATTTGCATGCCCCACCCTCACTCAAAACAACAATAGTTTGTTTGGACAGGGTCACAAGGGGAATCGAGTCGCTAGCTACAGTAGCTAGTAGCTAGTCGTTTGGCGACACAGACCACCGACCCATGTCAAAGCGACCTGGCATAGTGTGTTGGCTTCGACCGGTACTGCAGTTGCGCAGTCCACGAAATACCAACCTTTGGTCACCGAATCTCACCAAGTTGCGGAGTTGTCTCTCGACTGGTGTTCCAGTGACGTCAGAGGCTGCTGCAGTCTTGATGGCCGACCAAAAGCCAACTGCCATCACCACAACTGTTGGAACGCAAGCGATTCGCATCATCTCGCGTGTCAAGTTTAATCAACTCTGCTTGAGTGTAAAGAGGGGCCCAAAAACTGTTCAAATTTGGTCGCCTATAACTTGTGTGTGCGTCAGCCGACTGCATTGAGGTTTGTACATTTACTTCTATCTATACTACCGTAAATCCTTAAATTTTGCTATTGCTAATTTCGTTATTTCGAGATATTTACAATTAAAATGGAAATGTCAAAGAGGACACTTTTACCATAAATCCTCCAATACGCGCCCTGGGGGTTATTTCTTCAACCTTCCTCTAGGAGGGGCGCTTAATCGAGGGGGGGGGGGGGGGGTGGGCGCTTATTAGAAGATTCGCGGTATCATTTTAAGCATACCAAATTGATTTGCGGCGCTGCAAATTTCAAAGCACTTGAAGGTCGTCGCTGAAATTTGTTATTCTATGGCTTGTGCGTGGGTCAAACAAGGTCAAACTTCTACCCAGTATTCTACAAAAGACTTCCTACATGACAACCATATCAAAATCAAAATCAATCTTTTCAAAGTGGAGAACGCATCGGAGATAATATTGTTTTGAATGTCTACTGGATTTAATGCCTATGCATTTCAAGTCACACAGATCTGCGTTTTCGCCACTATAAAAAGAGTTTGATTTTGATATGCCGGTCATCCTTTTAAAGAATACCTGAAGAAAGTTTGAACTTGTCCACTTTGCCCACGCTTTTAAGGCCCAAAATGTTGAAAAATAAGGGCGATCTTCAAGTGTAATCTTTGAAATTTACAGCGCCATAACACGGGTTTCGTCAAGCCGAATTGTATACCGGTGTGCTTAATTATGCTATAGGTGGAAATAATTGTGCAAAAAATTAACGGGATTGACCAACGTACGCACAAGTTATAAGCGCCCAAGTTATAAGCGTTATGAGTTGGACACTTTTTTCGCCGCGCCTCAGCGCGGCGAGGTGTATATATACGGATGACAATGTCTGTCTGTGTGTCTGTGTGTGTGTGTTTCCGTCGCACCGAAGTAAAGTAAGCGACATATGTGGTCAAGTAGAGTCAATGTCGCTGAGTACGGATCCGATGTCCGTTTCTGTTGCTAATTTCGCATTTTCGAGATATTCGCAATTAAAATTCAAAAATGTCGAAAATCGACTTTTTCGTCTGATGCGCTAGCCGCAAAATTTCTTCAGAAATGGAAGAAGCATGGACCCCGAATAATTTGTAAAACAAAAGAAATTTTTTGCAAATGTGGAATTTAATAGAAATACGCGATTATTTGTCAAAATTGCACAAATTGACTAAAATACAACGTCATTTATTGAGGAATGTGAATGCAGAAATGGAAAGGTCGTATGCCAATAAGAATTTGTGACATAGGTTTGCAGTTTTTAAAAGTTGCAATTTCGAGATATTTCAATCAAAATATGAAATGTCGAAAATCGACTTTTTCACACGATGATATTGCGGCGAAATTTTTTCAGAAATGGAAGAAGTATAGACTGCGGATAATTTGTAGCGCAAGAGAAATTTTTTGCAAACATGGAATTTAATAGAAATACGTGATTATTTTTCAAAATTTTATAAATTGACAAAAATGAAACGTTGTTGTTTGACTAATTTTAACGCAGAAATGGTAAGGCCGTATGCCAATAAGAATTTGTGACATAGTTTTACAGTTCTAATAAATTCCAATTTTGAGATATTTAGAACTAAAATTTAAGAAAATGTCAAAATCAACATTTTCGTCTGATGGCCAGAACAGCTGTTTATTGATGGATGTGCACTCAGAAACAAAAATGTCGCATGCCGAACACAGGAATTCGCTCGCACCAAACTTTTGGCAAGTTTTTTGTGGGATGTGACGTTTTCACACAGGTAGGAAACATCAGATAAACGGCGTCGTATCATGCCGATAACATATAGCGAACGCGGCGATATCACTGAGCTTCAGATCAGCTGTACAGACAACCGTATCGTGGGGATAGCTGCACTTGGCATTAAGGTACACATTCTCAAGACACTTTCTCCAGATGCGGCTAACGATGTGTACAAAGTTCACTATACTGTTCACCAAAATTTGACAGACACAAAGCATAGGTTGAACTTTTTACACACACAGCTTGTTATTTTACCTGGTAGAATGTGATGGGAACCATCGCGAGCTCCAGCTTATAAGCCTTGAACGTCTACCATTTCCTTGAAAACGACGGTCAGAATAGCCCGCCTCCAACCTTCGATCTGCAGCTGTGGACACTGAGCAAACAAAGGGAACTCTTCTCGATTGTTGTGTATGTACATACTGCGAGGTAGGCCTTGATTTTTTTGAGTGCCTAGGTGTTGTTTCCTAGAAAGATGGGCTCACAATGCGTAGGTGAGAGGCGCGAGCAGCGAATTCGTCATAGTCACAGGAATTGCCATGATTTGATGCCGGATCTCTTCGCATAACTACTGACCTTCTGTAGGTACCTATGGGCTCAGTTATTCTCAGCAGAGTTGGTGTCTACCATTTTCAGTTGCCGATAAGTTCAGTTTTGAAACAACGTCACACTATACAAGCGGCAGCTTGAAGCTGAAGACCTGAGAGCGACGAGTCGTCTGAATAGCTGTGACGCACTCTTTGGCGATCAACTTTGGTGACAACTTGTTGCCAAGCAGTTTACAAGTATCATTTGTTACTCTTCGAATTTTGCTATTTTCAAGTGCCGCAGGCGAATTTCTTGCCATTCTTTAGCGTCGCAAACGGAATTTATAAATATTCTCAGGGGTGTCCATGAGGAAGGGGGAAAGGGGGGGGGGGGGGTCACCTGGAAGGAGTATGGATGGCACACCTTCGGCTAGAAGAGGGGGGGGGGGAGTTTCTTCCACCCCATAACCCTCCGCCCCCACCCCCAGGCTACACGCATGATCGCAAACATCTGTGTGACGTGCATTTTGAGGCATGGAAGATGGTATAACCCCAAACGTTAGCATGGCTTTGCACCATGGATTGATGCATGTGGTGAGCAGCAGCAGCACACCATGGGCGATACACGTTTGAGTAGTGACTTTGCAGTAGACGCGAAGTGAGGTGAAGACTGGCCGGCACGAGTGAATCGAGCCATTCAGTTGCCAAGGCAACTACATACCCCGAATTCCTTTCATGTTCTTGTTCGCGCCTCACTGACTCATTGAGATGCCAACTGGACGCGTGTGTGCGTGCTTTCGTCCTTGTGTTACGTTCAGGACCCCAACAGAAGCTCATTTTGGTGCTAAGTTCGGTTAAAGTTTAATTTTAGTTTTTAGTTGTTGTTAGTTGTTGTTAGTTAAAGTTTGTTGTTAGTTTTTACGTCACTATCATTCGTGTAACCGGGGGGGGGGGTATGGGGGGGGGGGGGGGTAAGCCCCCCCCCTAGCCGAAAGTGTACCCCCCCCCCCCATACCCCCCCCCCCCAGGTGCCCCCCTCCCGCCTTCCCCAAAAGACCCCCCCTAATTCAAAAATTTTCGCCTGCGGCGCTTAAAAATGGCAAAAATTTCGCCTGCGGCGCTTGAAAATAGCAACATTTTCGCCTGCGGCGCTATATTTTGGACATTTTTGACCAAAATTAAGTGATTTTTGGCACTTTTTGGCCCATTTTTGCAAAATTTTCTTATTTGTTGGTACTTTGTTAGCAAAATTTTTAGGTCATTTGACCCCCCCTCCAGGGGCCTCAGACCCCCCCCCCCCCCCTGAGGGGTCCTATACCCCCCCCCCCCCGACCCCCCCCCCCTGGCCGGTTGGCGCTTACACGTATGGTCACTAGCGGCTATGGCATTTCTCAAGTTTCAGTTTAATTACTATTTCCATTATTTGTGTATCAAATTGGCTCTCCCATGGCGCGCACTCCTAGGCAGACACTGCGCTTGAACAGAATGAGGGCAGGCTGTTTGGACTATGGTTCGGGAGGATACCCTGCGTCTGCAACGCTGTATCACTAAAATAACTCCCTCTATATCATCGCTAGAACTGACAGAACTTTGTTTTTCTCGCCTTCACAGTACCCATGGCAGTCCGTCTTCCGGTCGCGCCACCCAAAACAATGGACCTGGCCGCAATGGCTCCACGCAACTCCAGGCAACGAAAAAGCTTAGACATCCACTTCCCCGGGAAAGGAACCGAGTGTTTGATTCCAACACAAGGCGACTGTGCTATTCGGCGACATTTTCCAGAAAATGACGATTCAAAACACTGTGATGTGGACCACTCTTGTCTGGCTGAGTTGGCAGGTCACCAGGAGCGCAGGTGAGCAAAACCGAGGCAACAGATGATTTCTACTTTATGCCTCTCGGCAACGCGGCAACACCAAAGAGACTTTTTTCGCCCGGCCTCAGCCGGGCGAACCCCTACGAGAGCTTTTCGTGCGTGCGTCCGTGCGTGCGTCCGTTCGTGCGTTCGTTCGGAACGCTCTCATATCTCGGCGTTGGTAAGTCGTAGGAAGGCGATCTTGGGCTTTATGGATAGCTCTCGACTTACTGGTAATGTCGCTAAGAGACTTCGAAATTCAAAAGTTTGAATTGCGCGCGCTACAGTAACCCGAAGGTTCAAACTGAAAACGGCTATTACTCGCTCGTCTTACGTCGTAGAGCGGCGCGCGATAGGTCAACTAAAAGGTCTCGACGTGCTCTTTCGTTTGGCATTACAAATTTTCTTAATTACGCAAACACGCAACACGAAAAGCGACATTCTCGCGTTTCTAAGGCAAAAATTGCTCTAACTCGCTCAGCGTGCGTCGTAGGGACACGATCTTAGGTTGGTTGGATAGCTCTCGACTCACTGATCATTTGTTCTTCTATTGGTCGAAACTCAAAAGTTTGAATTTCGGGAGCTACAGTAACCCAAAGGTTTAAAACGCGAAATTTGTCTAACTCGCTCGTCTTCCGTCATAGAGAGACGATCTTGAGTTCGTTGAATAGGTTTCGGCACACTGATAATTCCGTTAAGAGAACTCGAAATTCAAAAGTTTGAATTGCGCGCGCTACAGTAACCCGAGGGTTCAAAACGCAAAACGGCTCTAACACGCTCGTCTTACGTCGTAGAGCGGCGTGCGATAGGTCAACTAAAAGGTCTCGGCGTGCTCTTTCACTTGGCGTAAAAAATTTGTTAATTACGCAAACACGCACCACGAAAAGCGACATTCTTGCGTTTTAGCATAGAAATCGCTCTAACTCGCTCAGCGTGCGTCGTAGAGAGACGATCTTGAGTTGCTGGATAGCTCTTGACTCACTGATCATTTGTTCTTCTATTGGTCGAAACTCAAAAGTTTGAATATCGCGAGCTACAGTAACCCAAAGGTTCAAACAGCAAATGGGCCCTAACTCGCTCGTCTTACGTTGTAGAGCGACATTCGTTCGACCGTTTGAAAGCTTACGTGGAGGCAGTTGTTGAACGGTCATTCCTAAAGAAATACTTTTGTTTTTTTGACCCCTTGCCTTACGAACAACTTTGTCTGCTAAAAAAATTAATCCCGGGCGATCCCAATGTTGCCTTGCAACAACCGCTCAGAAATGCGTCTGCCTTGCTCAAAAAATTAATCCCGGGCGATCCCAATGTTGCCCTGCAAGAACCTCTCAGAAAGGAGCGTGTCAGAAGTAGCGCATGAATAGTGGACTCCGGGCGGGCGCGCGTCATATCGGAAAGGCTTCGAAATACTTTACAAAAGTATCCACTCTTTTACTCTTCCACTTTAAAAGACTCACAAACCACTCTGTATTAATAAAACAACTCAACTTTTTTAAAACAGCTTGTTAGCTGAAGTGGACCTGCAGGAATGGTGCGTCACCAATGGCCACCATTGGCAGAGCAGCAAATCCAGATGCATCGCCGCATTCAACTTTACGTCTGCCACAGAGCTTGACTGGTATGAGTCGATGGACGAGTGTCACTCCAAGGCCGCGGAGTTGGGAGTGCAAGGCAACTTAATAGGAGATTTCGACAATGAAGCGCTCGACCTACTCAGCGCCAGCGATGGCTTCCACCAAATGATGGCCTGGATCGGTCAGTTTCGGCAGAATTTCTAACAAAGCAAGTAAATGGTCGGAGTTTCTAACAAAGCTATAATAATCTATTATCTATGGGGGCAAAATATTGGCATGGCAAGCTTCGGAATAGCACTTGAGGAGTGGAACCGCATTGCACTGTACCGGGTTTTTTCGCTCGGCCTCAGCCGAGCGAACCCTATCAAGAGCTCGGCGTGCGTACGTGCGTGCGTGCGTGCGTGCGTATGTCACGCTCGCTTCGGGCTTAATAACTCGCTCGTCTGACGTCGTAGGACGGAGTTTGAGACATCGTCGGGTAGCCCGCGGACTCCTCTCGCCATCTGAGTGTTCAAAACTAAATTAAGTTTTCAAAATCGCGCGCTACAGTATTCCAAAGTGGGGTCCATTTTAAGACAAAAGTCGACCGAAGCTAGTCAAATCGCATATCAAAGTGAAGCGCTCGAACTCCTGAGCACGAATCCGGCAACAAAAAGTTTCAAAAGTTTAACTAGAGAGCTACAGTAACCAAAACGCGTCGAAAACTGAAAACGACACGCTTGCTTCGGGCTTAATAACTCGCTTGTCTGACGTCGCTGGGTTGAGTTCGACACATCAACGGGTAGCCCTCGGATTACTCTCGCCATCTGAGTGTTCAAAACTGGAATAAATTTTCAAACCCGCGCGCTACAGTATCCCAAAGTGGGGTCCATTTTAAGACAAAAGTTGACCGAAGCTAGTCAAATCGCATATCAAAGTAAAGCGCTCGAGCTCCTGAGCACGAATCCGACAAAAAAAGTTTTAAAAGTTTAACTAGAGAGCTACAGTATCCAAAACGCGTCGACAACTGGAAACGGCACGCTTGCTTCGGGCTTAATAACTCGCTTGTCTGACGTCGCTGAGTTGAGTTCGACACATCGGCGAGTAGCCCTAGGACTACTCTCGCGAACTGTGACGTCGAAATAATAACAAGTTTTAAGAATTGCGCGCTACAGTATCCCGAAGTAATGTCCGCGATAAGTCAAAACTTGATCGAACCTAGTCGAATCGCATATCAAAATGAAGCGCTGGACCTCCTGAGCAAGAATCCGACAATATAAAGTTTCAAAAGGTCAATGAGAGGGCTACAGTAACCAAAACGCGATGAAAACTGCAGACTTTGGTTTGTTATATCTTGGCACTCGTGCGTTGCAGAGGAGGGATCTTGACATCGCTGAAGAGCTCACTGCAAGCCAGCATCAAATCATGCTCACAATTAACCTGTAGTTTTGCGTTAGATTCCAGTGTTTTTTTTAAATTTAGTCTGAAAAGATGATTTTCTTGGTTTAAAGAATTAAACCCGAGCGATACCAATGTTGCGTAGCAAGACCACTCCAAAAAGTGTAGTCGCGAGGAGAGTCCAAGACGCTGCACGAAACCGGAAAGGGCCTTGCTACAATCTCAGTAAAAAGTCAAAGCTCAAAACCACTCCGCTTTTTAAAAGAGACTTGTTCCGCTTAAGCGCCCCCCCCCCCCCCCCCGCATAAGCGCCCCGGGGCGCTTGCGAGGTTTTCACTGCCACATGAGCGCCCCGGGGCGCTTACGTGGTGCCAAAGTTTTTCGCTGTGATGTCAGTAAAATAGCAGGTCTGACGGGTAAATTGCGCGAGAAAGCTTGGAATATTACAATAGCAACACATTTCAGCCCATTGTTATGCGAGTTTTACTACTGACCAGTGAAGCTGCAAATTGCTCAAATGGCGCATATATGTGGTTTGGCAGAGGTTGAGGAAGCTATGCAGGTCACCCGCGCCAAGTTACAGGGCCTCATTTTGTTTTGAAGTTCACTGTAACTGCCCGATAAGCTTGTATGTGACGTCTTTGAGGCTGGAAGTTGTCGGTTGGACACTTGGAGATGCTTATAAATGCACAGAACGCCACAATAAGTCACCAGAACTCTTCTACAGTACTTTAGAGCATTTTCCGTTTTAGCGCCCCGGGGCGCTTACATGGCGCCAACTTTAGGTCGCCAGAGGACCCATTTCAACGTAAGCGCCCCGTGGCGCTTAAGCGGAAAAACCCGGTACCTGTATGTTGACTTGACATAACACAATTCAGGGGCTAGAGCTCTGGCAGAGGAGAGTAGTACACTCAGCGCCTCCATAGACATGTGGGACGAGAAGACCCCATTTCACTGCTGTTCGGTGGAGGGAAGAACAGCCAGTCTAAGTGGACTCCCACTCCACCTGTCGAATGATAAGGAAGAGTGTCTGTACTGGCACGCATTCGCAATGAATATGAATGACTACTACTGCCATCTCATCAACGCTGCCCTGGGCTACTTCTGCCAGTTTAGTACGGGTAGGCATGACACGGAGTCAGACATTGTGCGGGCTCATGTTGAGTTCATTTCCATGACGCGTAAAGTATACTTCTCGGCTCCTTTTGTGAAATCGACGCATGTACCTCTGCAACTTCACGCGAAGCCTGGCACACTTGCGTTCGCATTGGATAGAAGTGCGGTGTTGCTACCTATGTTATTTTGAGACTCAAATAGGGGCCCATCGTGACTCAGACTCAAGTCAAGTGGACCTCGCTGCCTGGTGTCAAGACGAGAGTCCCAACAAAGCATACGAAGCGAGGAAGGGGCGCTGCATCGTGGCACACGAAGAAAAGGTCGACTGGTTTCACGCAATGAGCAGTTGCATCGCTGAGGGAGAAACGAATGGATTCAAGGTCGAGAGTTGTAGTACGTAGTACATACTATTCATACTACGTAGTAGTATGTATGTACAGTAGTATATACAGTACAGATTATGTAGTGCAAAGTACCACACAGTAGAGAAGAAGAACCTTCTTGAAGGGGTGTTTGTTCAGGGCCAGTTGCTGATTGACATTGATGCAGCCACCTTCGCCCTCGTCGCGGATGCCTTTGATGTCTACTTCGACGACACTGCAAACGGGAGGTTTGCCATCAACAACACGGGCCAGAACAAGCTGTGGCTGGGTTTGACTTCAGCACAATTTGCTGCTATCAGAGCAGATTTTCAGTGGCGTAACTTTTCAACACACGAAATAGGCTATCGAGCGATTGGCCGAGCAAGCAAGCAAGCCGAGGAGTTCTACACTATGACGGATGGCGTCAACCCAATCGGCTGCTCTGTCAAACCCTCGATCCTTCCGTCAGGACTGGCACCTTATCTGCAGGCAACTCATCATTGCTTGTCGATCTCGGGCGCAGACAACAGCTTGATAGACCGAGAATGTCGCAGCACCACGCCAAATCTGTCCGGCTACGTGTGTCAATTTGCCGTTGGTGAGTTGCACGCTTCCCGCAGGGAATTACTTGCGTGTGAGCAAACCAGATGTGAGTGATCCGCACCTGAGTTTGACTTACAGTCATGGCTTGCAGACTGACGACCGACATGACGTTTGAACGCTTGAATCGCTGACTCTCTTGTGTCCTGAGAACATTCTTGGATAATCTTTACTATAGGATTTTTCCGCTTATAAGCCCATGGGCTTATACGTGGTTTTGGCACTTGGCCAGGCCAGACTAAAACTGGCGCCGCGTATAAGCCCAGTGCTAATAAGTGTCAGTCGATTTCCAGATTACATCTTCGTATGTCACTGGTTAGCAGACAGTTTGCTAAAATTGTGCGGCTTCAGTGGACCTAAAAAGCATTAATGGTGATTTGCAAAAACGTGGTAGTAACAGTCTTCGCACCATTTGTAAGCATTTCCCGCTGATTTAACCCTAATTCGGCGCGTAAGTGGGACTTCTACAAGCCACGCTCCCGGAAGAATCTGGACACCGTGTATAAGCCCGTGAGCTTATATGTGGCAGTGAAACAACGTATAAGCCCATGGGCTTATAAGTGGATGGGCTTATATACGGAACAAGCTGTTTTAAAAAAGTTGAGTTGTTTTATTAATACAGAGTGGTTTGTGAGTGTTTTAAAGTGGAAGAGTAAAAGAGTGGATACTTATGTAAAGTATTTCGAAGCCTTTCCGATATGACGCGCGCCCGCCCGGAGTCCACTACTCATGCGCTACTTCTGGCACGCTCCTTTCTGAGGGGTTCTTGCAGGGCAACATTGGGATCGCCCGGGATTAATTTTTTGAGCAAGACACACGCATTTCTGAGCGGTTGTTGCAAGGCAACATTGGGATCGCCCGGGATTAATTTTTTTAGCAGACAAAGTTGTTCGTAAGACAAGGGTTTAAAAAAACAAAAGTATTTCTTTAGGAATGACCGTTCAACAACTGCCTCCACGCAAGCTTTCAAACGGTCGAACGAATGCCGCTCTACAACGTAAGACGAGCGAGTTAGGGCCCATTTGCTGTTTGAACCTTTGAGTTACTGTAGCTCGCGATATTCAAACTTTTGAGTTTCGACCAATAGAAGAACAAATGATCAGTGAGTCAAGAGCTATCCAGCAACTCAAGATCGTCTCTCTACGACGCACGCTGAGCGAGTTAGAGCGATTTCTATGCTAAAAACGCGAGAATGTCGCTTTTCGTGGTGCGTGTTTGCGTAATTAACAAAATTTTTACGCCAAGTGAAAGAGCACGTCGAGACCTTTTAGTTGACCTATTGCACGCCGCTCTACGACGTAAGACGAGCGAGTAATAGCCGTTTTCAGTTTGAACCTTCGGGTTACTGTAGCGCGCGCAATTCAAACTTTTGAATTTCGAAGTCTCTTAACGAAATTATCAGTGTACCGAAACCTATTCAAGGAACTCAAGATCGTCTCTCTGTGACGGAAGACGAGCGAGTTAGATTAGTTTTGCGTTTTAAACTTTTGGGTTACTGTAGCTCCCGAAATTCAAACTTTTGAGTTTCGACCAATGG
>JASAMZ010003624.1:110000-114721 GCA_030248115.1 Linhomoeus sp. GSCO2_2
ATCTATGCCCATCTTCTTGTCCAGGTAGTTTAGCCATGGCTTTCGCAAGTGGTTGTTGTAGAGGTCGGTACCAACGTCCCATCCTTCCTTTAAGGCCCCAGCCAGCTCCTTGACTTGCCCTGAGTAATGTAGGCAACAATCTTGTTGTGCATCATTTGTATGTCTTTAATTAAGTATAAAGGATTTATTGTGGCTTACTCTTATCCATGCCCATCTTCTTGTCCAGGTAGTTTAGCCATGGCTTCTGCAAGTGGTTGTTGTAGAGGTCCGTACCAATGTCCCATCCTTCCTTGAAGGCCCCAGCCAGCTCCTTGACTTGCCCTGAGTCATATAGGCTCTGATCTTGTTGTGCATCATTTGTATGCCTTTAATTAATTATGAAGGATTCATCATTACTTACTCTTGTCCATGCCCATCTTCTTATCCAGGTAGTTCAGCCATGGCTTCTGCAGGTGATTGTTGTAGAGGTCCGTGCCAATCTCATGACCAGTTTTGAAAGCAGATGCCAGTTCCGCTATCTGCCTTTTCTCTACACTGCGAAAAGTCCCCACTGCGAAAAGTGACGCTGACAGGCAAAGCTGCAGAATAAATACCATTTTGGTTGCTTGTGTCTAAAACCTTTGCTCTATAAAAATGTGAACTGATAGAATGAGCAGCAATCGTCTTGCCCACTCTTTTATGCCCCAGACAAAACAGGATTTGGTCGTCTCGTATCGTTGAAGCAGCACCTCACATAAAGCTGAACAAACTATTCTCGCATGTGGAACTAATATAGAAAATTTGCCAGTTCATAGCTGGGAAACCAGTCTATGCTGCCGCAAACAGCGCGGGGGATTGTGTGCCAGGAACAGCTGAGAAAAGCGCGTGGTTGTGTTGAGTTAGGCCAGACTGAATCTCCAACGCCAGCTGAGCCCACCGGCTTCAGTTGCTGTTGTTGTCGCGCCGTTCGCACCGCTCACTTGTGATCTTTGGTCGCCATCATTAGAGGGCAACAAAGGCATTCACGTTATTCAACTAACTCAAGAGGTCGCCATGCCCATCTCTGCTGCTCAGTCTGAAGCGTTTCACAGTCTACGCCCAATGGTACCTGGTAATCCCAGTTGTCAAGTAGCAGTATTGATGGCCAATATCGTTAAATTTTGTGCGAATACGTACCCGCAAACCGACTTGCATAGATGGGGTAGTACGCATAGCTAACAGGCTCCGGTATTAAAAAGCGGAGCTTGTATTCTGACTGACATTGCAGAGTTTGCTTCTTCTGAAGAGAGTGCGAGAGCTTATCGCCCGTATTGCTCCGCTTCACGAGCTCCCCCTTCGCAAGAGGGTATTGCAAGCAATATTGATTTCCCCCGCGATTTGGCTTTTAGAGCAAGAACACCCCTCTGTCAAGCAACGCTTTTAAACAAGTCTCTTTTAAAAAGCGGAGTGGTTTTGAGCTTTGAATTTTTACTGAGATTGTAGCAAGGCCCTTTCCGGTTTCGTGCAGCGTCTTTGACTCTCCACGCGACTACACTTTTGGAGTGGTCTTGCTACGCAACATTGGTATCGCTCGGGTTTAATTCTTTACACCAAGAAAATCATCTTTTCAGACTAAATTTAAAAAAAGACACTGGAATCTAGCGCAAAACTACAGGTTAATTGTGAGCATGATTTGATGTTGGCTTGCAGTGAGCTCTTCACCGATGTCAAGACCGCCGCTTTGCAACGCACGAGTGCCAAGATATAACAAACTAAAATCTGCAGTTTCATTGCGTTTTGGTTACTGTAGCCTTCCCATTGACCTTTTGAAACTTTTCGTTGTCGGATTCTTGCTCAGGAGGTCGAGCGCTTCATTTTGATATGCGATTCGACTAGGTTCGATGAAGTTTTGACTTTTCGCGGGCATTACTTCGGGATGCTGTAGCGCGCAATTTTTAAAACTTGTTATTATTTCACGTCACAGCTCGCGAGAGTAGTCCGAGGGCTACCCGTCGATGTGTCGAACTCAACCCAGCGACGTCAGACAAGCGAGTTATTAAGCCCGAAGCAAGCGTGTCATTTCCAGTTTTCGACGCGTTTTGGTTGCTGTAGCTCTCTGTTTAAACTTTTGAAACTTTTTGTTGTCGGATTCGTGCTCAGGAGCTCGAGCGCTTCACTTTGATATGCAATTTGACTAGCTTCGGCCAACTTTTGTCTTAAAATGGACCCCACTTTGGGATACTGTAGCGCGCGAGTTTGAAAACTTATTCCAGTTTTGAACACTGAGGTGGCGAGAAGAGTCCGCAGGCTACTCGACGATGTCTCAAACTCTATTCTACGACGTCGGACGAGCGAGTTATTAAGCCCGAAGCGAGCGTGACCCACGCACGTTACGCACGCACGCACGCACGCACGCACGCACGCACGCACGCACGCACGCACGCACGCACGCACGCACGCACGCACGCACGCACGCACGCACGCACGCACGCACGCACGCACGCACGCACGCACGCACGCACGCACGCACGCACGCACGCACGCACGCACGCACGCACGCACGCACGCACGCACGCCGAGCTCTTGATAGGGTTCGCTCGGCTGAGGCCGAGCGAAAAAAGTGACAAAAACTTGTAAAAGTTTTGGCAAACAATTGACAGAAACTTTTGACAAGCCGTTCGACGCGAAGCGATGAGTACCGTACAGTGCCAAATAGTATACCGGGAATCCTATTTGGCACTGTACGGTAGTATGGTTGCATCTGCATTATGGACCTTTATCAGAGTGAGTTTGGTCTTTCACTGTCTTACTTGGACAGTTCCACAACCGAGAGATTTGACTGCAACCACCCAGTCCAAATCAACCTTTGACTGCGTTTTCCACCTTTGATCCTGCGCAACAACTACATACATAGCAGAGAAAGACTAACTCAGGTTTGTATTTTGCCCATTCGAACTGTTCTACTCTCTAAGAGTGACTCCGTAGGTACGCGCGTTCTCTGTCACCACAAACACCGGAGCGTCCATGCAATACCATGCATATCTTCGCTATGTGGTAGATTTCCATAATGCCAAATGTCGCTACGACAACCACTGACGTCAGATCCAGGATGGCGATTTCGTCGAGATCCCTTGCTAGAGGCCCGTCTGTCCCACTTGACAGTGTGTACTTTTCTCGACCAACGGCATTTGGGCAATAAGTTTGTCAGCTTTATCAGAGACATCAGAGACAGAGCACAGTTGTGAGGACATAGAAATTGCACAGCAAACAAAACAATGAACAAGATGGCGACAACGCTCACTTTGAGTCTGGCGTGGCTGATTGCTGGATCATCGGCATCTTCTGGTGAGTGATATCTGTTCAGTGAACTGTTTCGTAGCCGACGAGTCAGATATCGCTGCTCGCTTTGATATGCTCAGTTGTCGCAAATTGTTTTCGGATGTCACCGTTGGACACCTCGGTACTGTTCTGGCAGTCTACTTTTCTTCGACTGATGGTGGCACCTCATGTACTCTCTAACTGGTTTATGGCACCTTCAATGCTGTGTCGGTGCTTCCATCAATTAAAACATTCAATTCAATTCAATTCAATTCAATTCAATTCAATTTAATTCAATTCAATTCAATTCAATTCAATTCAATTCAATTCAATTCAATTCAATTCAATTCAATTCAATTCAATTCAATTCAATTCAATTCAATTCAATTCAATTCAATTCAATTCAATTCAATTCAATTCAATTCAATTCAATTCAATTCAATTCAATTCAATTCAATTCAATTCAATTCAATTCAATTCAATTCACTGTTTGCATTGAAATCAAGACACCGGGGTCCTTGCAGACTACGCGCGCTTCAAGCTGCTGTCGATCGACCAAGTCTTGGCCGGTTCAGCCTACAGTGTGGCTAGCCCACCAGTAGACAGTCTCCTCGAGTGCGCCAACGCTTGCCAACTGGAAGGAGATCGTTGCGGCGCCTTCGTCTTCGTCTATGCGGAGCAGCAGTGCGCCTTCATGAACCGTAGTGGGCAAGAAGGGATGGACCTGGACCCCTACCCGGGAGCACTGCAGTTTCTGAGACTCTGAGGAACACACTTCCCAGTGAGAAGGCAGCACAGCTGATCTACACCACAAGAAGTTTCTCCCGGATATTTCTCCGATTGTGCGCGATACTTCTCTGGTTTGCCTCCGCTTCGCTTGTTCTTAACCGTCGACACCCTACGAGGGCCCTACGACAACTTAATACTGTACGCTCCCTAATCTTGGAGATAGAAAGTCAGAGAGACGATCTTGGGGTCCCACTGACTCTCGACTCACTGATCGTCATTCCGTACCATGGAAACAACCCAATATAGGTAATTCAATTTGTGTATTCGAGAACCATGCAACGGTAGACTGAGAGTTATATATCCAACAAGTCAAAGACTGTCCTTCAATGGCTTTTCTATCGTCTACCAAATTGCAATGGCCGAACTGGCGCATACACACAAGACAGACAAACGATGCGAACGGAGCACAGATATTCCAACGGACGAACAGAATCACACCACAAGTAACCTTCATGAGACATGTCAGTTTTCTCTTGTATGGCTAAACAACTGCGCTGCCGCAGCAGGTCGCCTCCTCGTGAATCTGGCAGTCCCGAAGCAGTCGATACGCTGTGCGGCAGACGGCGTACTGCCAAATCGACAGCAGAAGAAAGGGAATGAGTGACGCCACCAGGACGATAGAGGCAGAATAGACTCGTACCACCTCTGAAGTGACG
>JASAMZ010003625.1:5000-13594 GCA_030248115.1 Linhomoeus sp. GSCO2_2
CCGATTGAAAGACAATATTCTTTAGTTTGCAGGCGAGCTCTCAGAGATACAGTGGCAAACCACGGAAGAAATACACAAGATACACATTTTGGCCTTGTTTTGGGTATGTATGTGTATATTTTTCAGAGAAATACATTTTTAAAGGAAATATGTTGTAAAACTCTACCCACACACAGTTCTAAATTTCAATTTTACACAGAGATATACAAAACCACTCTGCGTATGAAAATATTGCCAACTGTCAGCAGCTCCACAAGGGGCCACTGGCGCTGCGCCTTTGGGCACCCACCACTTCTATGTACGTCGCTGTCGCTGAAGTCGCCCTCTGAAACGCGATGATGATGATGACACATCGCCTGATGAACAGGAAATGCGATGTGGGTCGTGGCGTGTGCTACACACACACCTCCTTCCGTTTCTTCGTCGCTCTCCTCCTCCTCGTCGTCGTCGTCGTCGTCGTCGTCGTCGTCGTCGTCGTCGTCGTCACTCTCCTCCTCCTCCTCCTCCTCTGAATCACGCCACAGCATTGGAGAGACCATCAACGAGACTAGTTACAGGACTAACTATCGTACGCCAACTGGGAACCAACTTTTGGCAATTGGCTGCTCCAGACGTGGGCTCTTCGCCGCCGGCGGTCGCCCTCCCGCTTCTTCTTCGCCGCCACCAGCGACACTACTGTGCGAGTTTGCTGCCGCGGTAGTCGCTCGCTGTACAAACGCAATGGAGGCAATTGGATCGTTTACGGTCGAGCACCACGAACAACAGCAGAGCCGTGCGTGCAGCAGTGACGATTCGAATACATTGTCACCTCTTCTTGAGGAGTGCCGGTCGCCCGTCTTTTGGAAGCTGTTTCAGTTGCTGGCTGTGCGATCGCCGTTTGCGCCCTCGTGGTTTCTGACCTGGCAGCTGCCTGCGCCTCCGCCGACGCCTGAGGCGCAAGAGGGTGTGAAGAGTGCGGCTTTACCACAGATTAGAGAATTGAACTGCTTGCCATTCGATCCTTGGCCGCCCTCTCTTGCTTCCTCTTGAGCCTCTTCTCCAGCTTCTTCTCAAGCTTTCGATTGTCATCCTCGATCTCTGCCAGCTTCAGCTGTTGGTCCAGAGAGGTCTTCTGACACTGGGCAAGCTGACGCTTCAGCTGTAGCATGAGGCCATCCTTCCTCTTCAGGTCACGCTCCAGTGCTTGGGACTTTGACTTCAGAGCGTCCTGATCTTTCAGAAGGGCGTCGAGCTGCGACTTGAGCGCCTTCGAGTAGGCGTCCGCTTCGGAGCAGGCCGACTGGGAAGACTGTAGCTGTTGCCTGAAGCGATTGAGCGCTTCTGTCGTGAGGGACAGACTTGAAGCTCTCACTGGATAAAGTTTGCAGGTTCCGTAAAGTGCGTAAAGTTCGGTACGGCACGATAATATGTATCTGGAGAATCTCCCCGTTCTGTACTAGTCAGAACCACAAAGTATCTTTGAGCTACAGGTACACACACATTGTAAAGCTTGCCGAGCTCTCTTAGGCTTAGTCGTAGGGTTAAGCTAGGTTTAGGTTAGGTCTTAAGCTTAGGCTCAAAAGCGTTGCTGTACGCACTGTGCGACTTTGCCGCAAGCAGTCTCCAAACCTCAGGCCCGCCGTCTCCATAGCGTTTATTTTGGCGGCCTCCTGTAGCAGTTGACTCTTGTTAGCCTTGTTGATTTGGCTCACTCTGACCTTCAGCTGTTCCTGATCCGCCCTGACCGCCTCCATCGCACTCGTTGCCAACGCTCTCGCTTTCTCGGATTCGGCTAGCTACAATGGGTACATACTGTACATACTTGAAGGTTGTAGCGGCCAGTTTTGAGTTAGATTCCATATTGAAATGGATTCCCAGGTTACCTTTTCCTTCAGAGAGCTGATCTCTACTTCGCACTTCCGACGCTCTGTCTTGGCGGCTTCCGATGCTGCCTTTTGCGACTCCGACAGCTGCAAAGAAGACAAAGTTACGCACAATGGACTTGTTTCATGATCAGCAATTCAAACAAAAGACAGGCACCCGTTCTCTCAGCAGGGCGCGCTCTGCCCTGAGGCGCTTTATTAGGTCCGACGTCGTCTCTTTCGCTGGTTGCGTCGCAGAGGCGCTTGCCACCTGCAAAGAGGTCTGGCCGCCGTTCAAGTGAGCATCGATCGACTTCTGATGTAAGTCGTCCCTCCTACCACCTCGCTAGACTTGTGTCTAGGCGCGGCCGTCGTCATAGCGTTCGTCCGCTGCTGCAACTTGGCTGCCTCGACGTCGGCCGCAGAGCAGGAGATGCGCGGTCTACAGAGGTGGTAAGGCGACGGCCATAACCACTTCCCTGGTAAAAAGTCTACATTACAAGACTATTTCCTAGGTTCTGCTCGGCTGTATTGGCTTCACTGCTCCACAAGGATGACACAAACGCACACTTTTGGCATTGTCGACTGGAACACCACCACATAAAGACGATCGGCCCAGCCGTCCGGCGGCGGCAGAATAGCCGAGCAGGTCGAGTCATTCCTTCAGTATTGGGGGTGTATTTGCGAATGGGAAAATCTATTAGAAAGTCTCTGAAGAATACTGTAAGCATACTGTAGGCCCCTAAAGCGTCCGTTGGCGGGATTCCTGTACTTGAGTCCGCGCGCCCCGGCGAAATGGCTCCTCAGCGTGGTCATATTGAGAGTGCCGTCGGAATTCACGTGCAGTTCCAGCGACGATTCGCCGCCGACGGCGCTCTCGTCGCCGCTGCCGACTAGCACGAACTGTTGCCGTTGCTGCTTCTCCGATACCTGGTAACCCTAGAACAGGACGGCCCCAGAACAGAACTTAAACTACATAGTTTCAGTTTCAGTAACAATCAGTTAACTGAAACTGAAACTGAATAGAAATTGGCGCAGACGCCATAACTGAAACTGAAACTCCAGTTTAGTTTCAGTTATGTGATGTTGAGATTTTGCAAAATCTTGGCGTGTTTTCTTAAAATTTGTAACCAAGGTGGACGCTCTGTTAGTATCATCATCGTCTAAAGCATTCAGAAACTACAGAAAGTTTCAAAATTGGTCTCGAATCCGCAAAATGTCAACACTTAAGCATAGATTCGGAGAATTCATGGCGCCATTCTAGACCTTTAATAACTGAAACTCAATTTCAGTTGCTGAAACTCGGTACTCGGCCTGCATCATAATTTTAACAGGATCTAAAGCTAAAGTGGTTTTATAGTGGTCAGTGGTCACCCTGCCCTAGAACAGTTTAGAATTCGAGTTAGGCACATCGTCGTAAAAGGTATTGTATTCTTCTTCGGAACATGCAGTGGAGTAGGTATACAGTATTCTTTAATATGAAATTAAAAGAAAAGTTTACCCACGTTATCGTCGCTGAGGCGGTCCATTTTAAAACGTTTTGATGCTTGCGGTGGCAAGTGCTGTCTGCGGCCTAGTCGCGCGCCGAATTAAACTTTTCCACTTCGCGCAAAACCTGATTTTGCACACACAGCGCGACTAAACACCTGCCGCTGTCACTACAGAAAAGGTTTCACGTCTCTACGGGGGCTTAGCATCGCATATCGTTTCTTGACTAGCGCATCTCCGACTGTGCGTGCGAACGAACCGATGAGCGCGCATTCAGATTAGAAACGAAACAACTGTCACGGCCAGTGTAGCGCAATCGCTAGTCGGCCGGACTACCGTGGTTGTTGCTGCTGCATGGCATGTAGGTGTATGTGATACATATACCCGTAAATACTCTAATAAGCCCCCCCCCCCTCGAATAGGCTCCCCCCCCCCCTAGAGGGGGGTTGAAAAAATAAGCCCCCCGGGGGCTTATTAGAGTATATACGGTACGCTCGTTATAGCCGGCGGCGGACTAAGAATTCTTGAGTACAGCGTGTATCGTCTGCCGTGCAGCAGCTGCGTTTCGCTCCCACACACGGTCACACATTTTGCGCACAACTGAGACACACGGTAAAATCAATCGTCAACGCTGGCCGCTGATGGGAACGCTATGTACCTATCTTCGTTTGGCGCTTTTCAAATTGCAGTCGTCAAACCACGGGTCAACTCAAATAGCTTCCCCAGTGTCGCAATGTTCTTTCACTGTCGCCGCAGCGCTCGAAGAAGAAGAAATAGGGAGAGCTGAAAGAAGAAGAACGCTGCGCCGTAATCCGCCAACCTAGAAGCGTAACCTGAGAAGCGCGCCCAAAAGTGTATGACCCCTAGCGGGATTCGAACCCGCGTCTCCTTCCACGCGGAACGCGACACTCCCGAACGACGAAGAAGAAGAAGTCGCGTAGTAGAAGTGAACGACGAATAGCGACCGACTGAAGTACCGACCAACTAGAATTGTACTTGAATCGACGAGTGCGCTTGGGCACTTAGAATCGGCCAGCGTAGAGCTACCTGGCCCAGTACGTACGAACAGTACATTTTGAGCACTAAAGAGTGTCTGTGGGTCCTTTTTGTGGAAATTTCGCACTGGTGTGTGGCCATACGCTACAGAGCTATCTCTATGAGACCCTGACGTGTATTTACAGGCACGGGAAGAGGCACATGGCTAATCGTTGGCACTGTCAGAGGCCCGATGCAAAATCATCTATTAAACACCTATGGGCTATAGTCAAACAACTTTGATGATTATTTACAGGCACATTGGTGGTGTAAATACAGGCACTGGCAGGGGCACAATCATAAATCATCTATGGGCTAATGCAATCATCTCTGGTGGTGAACAAACGCTACAGAGCTATCTCTGTGAGACCCTGGCATGTATTTACAGGCACGGGAAGAGGCACATGGCTAATCGTAGGCACTGTCAGAGGCCCGATGCAAAATCATCTATTAAACACCTATGGGCTATAGTCAAACAACTTTGATGATTATTTACAGGCACATTGGTGGTGTAAATACAGGCACTGGCAGGGGCACAATCATAAATCATCTATGGGCTAATGCAATCATCTCTGGTGGTGAACAAACGCTACAGAGCTATCTCTGTGAGACCCTGGCATGTATTTACAGGCATGAGAAGAGGCACATGGCTAATCGTAGGCACTGTCAGAGGCACGATGCAAAATCGTCTATTGGCTAATGCCAAACACCTATGGGCTATAGTCAAACACCTTTGCTGAGTATTTACAGGCACATTGGTGGTGTAAACACAGGCACTGGCAGGGGCACAGTCATAAAAATCATCTATGGGCTAATGCAATCATCTATGGTGGTGCACAGTGGGGTCCCTGCGTCTTGCAATCAGTGGTGGCGTGCCATTGGTCTGTGAGTTTTGCGATCAGTGGTGGCGTGCCATTGGTCTATGAGTCTTGAGACCAGTGGTGGCGCGTCGTTGGTCTATGAGTCTTGAGACCAGTGGTGGCGCACCATTGGTCTCTGCATCAGCCCTCTTCTGACCTCAGAGAATCACCTACGGGCTAAAGGCTCTAGTTGAATCGACTATGCACTGAGAAGAAGAAGAATGAAGAATGAACCTGTGCTGAATCGTTCCTGCAGAAGCCACCATATCGCCGCAGCGCTCGAAGAAGAAGAAATAGGGAGAGCTGAAAGAAGAAGAACGCTGCGCCGTAATCCGCCAACATAGAAGCGTAACCTGAGAAGCGCGCCCAAAAGTGTATCACCCCTAGCGGGATTCGAACCCGCGTCTCCTTCCTATACGTGCACGACAGTCAGGCGCCTTAGACCGCTAGACCACAGGGGTAGTTGCTGGCGCGCCTCAAACCGACTATGTCTTACTAAGATAAGAATCTTTCCTACCCTTACCTCGACAAATCTACTACGCGGAACGCGACATTCACTAACAAGGGAAACGTGCAGGAGACCCTGCAGTGAAGCACTCCGACCAGAACGGGAGAAAGCAGACCGCCACTCACTTATCATGAGAAATAAGGCCGATTTCCGCCCAAAGATTCTCCACAAATTCCGCCGGCGCGCGAGTCCCTCCACCTACAACGACCGGCGCGCAGCAGAACTCCACCGAAATCCTGTAGACCAGGCCGAATTGAGCCCAAAGTGCGCCATTTCGCTTCGACTCAACAAGTAGCCGGCAGCTAAGATTCGGGGCTGGGCCAATCGCAGACTCGCCTTGCCATTTTGGACGGGAAGAATTGACAATTCATGCGCAAATGCTCACTTCACCACGCCGTCTTTCCGCACTGCATCTCCTTCAATTGTGAAGTTTGAATGCGCGCGCAAATTTGAGTTACAACATAGTTTGAGGAGAGTACGGTAGAAGTTGCATTCAAATTTGAATTTCGGCATTAGGAAAGTGGCTGTTTGAAGGCAAAATCGACACAAAATGGAGAAACCAATAGCGAATTCGCGTTCCTCGCTGCGAAATACCCTAGAACCGACACTTCAACCGCACAATTACCACACTTTCAGTTTCGTCAACGCAGGGCTACGGTAGGTCAATTTTCGACAAAAACTCGCCAATCTTGATCCGAAACGCCAAAATAACGCCAGATTCGGCATCAGCGACCTCGAAAGCACCGGGATCGACTCCAACATTGATTTTGACCACCCGGGTGGAAATTGGAATTTTGGACGCGGCCGGGGTACGGTAGCCGGAAAAATATTTTTGAAAATCGATTCCGGATCAGTTTTCAACGGGGAATCGCGTGGTGCAGTCCATTCGACCATAAATCAGCGCAATCGAGCGCTAAAACGGCCGAAAGTCGAAAATTGGAATTTTCGGCCCCCGACGGAGACCCGTTGCCACCGCAGAACTCACGATTTCCGCGGCGGATTTCGGCGATTTTGGTCTTAAACGAAAGAGAACATCATAATCTTGCCGATTGGAGATATCTGGCCCGATCCAACAACTCCCTGATTTACTAGGATTTTTTAAAGGCAAATTGTTGTCAAAAAACCGCTTTCGGCTACCGTAACCCGAGAACGCGTCGGCCGATTGGCTCGGAATTTTTTTTCCGCTCTTCGTCTCGTCGAGGGCTATAACATATCCAAAGGGCGTCAAGATCGACCGACTATTCCAGAAATTCCAGCTGGGTGAACACCCTCCCAGTAAGTAAAAATTCAAATTTTTGAATTTTTCTCAAAATTTTCCCACTACGCCAAAAAAACGAAGGCCCGAGCACCCCTACTATCCCTCGAGAGCTATCGATTAAACAAAACCCCGTCCAAATCGGATGAACGACGCGCGAGAAATCGTGAGTGGCAAAAATTTTGATCGGGAGCAGCTCCACTATAGCACTCCGCCCCTTTTGGGATGAAGTGGTAGACGTGTTACGCAACCACTTCTTCAAGCACTTCGGCTTCGTGAAAGAGTTCGTCAGCGACCGCGGAGTGGCATTCACCTCAGAAATCACCGAGAAGCTGATGCGCGTGTACGGCATTAAGCAGAGCTTCACCGCGCCTTTGCACGCAGCGGCGAACGGCCTGGCGGAGGCCCAAAACGGCATTCTGCTAGAGGTTATCGCCAAAGCAGTGTATAAGCACCAGGCCGATTGGGTGGACTTGTTGGGTGACCTGGTGGTCGCCATCAACTGCACGCCCCAACGACGCCTGAACGCGAGCGCATTCCAAGTTCTGTTCGGCCGCGAACCCAACCTCCCCTCCGCGTCCATCTTCTCCAAAGCGCCCTCCCCGCACGCGTCCTCCATGACCAACTGGCTCGACCGTCTACCGCACGACCTTCGCCTCATCTGGTCAGAAGCCAAGAAGGAGCTGGAGAAGGCGCAGGAGAGCACTAAGCGCTATTACGACCAAAAGCGGCGCGGCGTGAAGTTCGCGGTAGGCAGCCGTGTGTGGTGTAATTATCACAACCCGCGCGCTGGAAAGCTGCAGCTTCGATGGTTCGGGCCGTACGTCATCAGGCGGATGTGGCCCAGTGGCGCCGTTGAGATCGTCCTGGAAGGGACTGATGACACGGTGCCCGTGGTTGTGAACGCCAATCGGCTCTGCCAGTGCGACGACCGCATTCCCTACGGCGCGCGCCCGCTCAAAGCTGACGAACCTACTCGCCATCAGAGGGAAGGACGTCATCAGCAGGAATCGGCCAGCCGCCTGCAGCGAGACGCCGTCGTTCGTCGTGTGATCGACAGTGGTGCGTCGTGCGGGTCTCCGCTGTGTGAGCGCAGTTTGGCCGAATTACTATACGACGCCACGGCGCAGTGCAACCACCTACAGTACTACCACTGCGGCGACGATGACTGCGAGAAGTGCGCCAATTCCCTTCCCTGCTCAAACGGCAGCGCAGCGGCGAGCTCGCGTAGTTTCCAGGCCTTCCACCGTAAGCTCCAAGCGCATATGCTGCCCTCCACCGCACCACCGATTTCGCGCTTCCTGCCTTTGGTGCCCCTGACGACCTCTCAGAGTGTTGTCCAGACTCCCCCTGACCGCACGCTGTTAGCCATTCGGTCCAGGCGTAGTGTGAGTCGAGACAGCCATAACGATGGAGTAGGAAGGCGCAGCTCTAGCTCTAATGACGGCGCTCTCATTAGCCAAGTGAAAGAACCTTCCCCCGCGAGTCCCCTCAGCACAGTGTCTGCCCCAGCGGAGGAAGAGGAGGATCCCAACCTGGAGGAGGAAGACGTCCCCAGCATCTACCCCAGCCCCTTTTTGCATGAACTGAACCAAGTAGGATGACAA
>JASAMZ010003626.1:0-23411 GCA_030248115.1 Linhomoeus sp. GSCO2_2
AGCTGTCTAAGGATAACAATGTGTTCAATCAAGCAATGCGAATTCTGGACATCCAACGTGAATGCACGCAGACTGCAACGAGAAAGTCGTCTATTCAGTAGGCTCGCTTATATCCCCACCGTCTGCCTTTTGGTCGACCATCGGCACGGCGGCTCCGCAGCTTCCACGGAATTAAAAGCGCAAGTTGCCATTTAAAAGCGCATTCCGCCATTTTAAAAGCGCTTCCTGCCATACTAAAAGCGCGCTGTTGCCTTTCGCGGCCGCCAGAAATTTAAAGCGCAAGATGCCAATTAAAAGCTGGACGTGTCATTTAAAAGCTGCAAATATTTATCCCCATTCAAAAGCACTTGTTTCGTCAGCAGTGTTGAAAACTATACAAGGGTCGATTTCTAGGCTGTTTCTTCGAAAAGATTGATAAAAACACAAGTATCACGATTTCCACGAACCTCCCACGAAATCTCGCATATCCGGGTTTTCACTAAACTTTCAGTGAAAACCGGGATAATTTGACATTATCCGGATTTACACTAACCCGTCAGTGAAAACCCGGATATCCGGGTTTTCACTAAGTCGACCAGTGAAAACCCGGATATCCGGGTTTTCACTGGATCCGGGTAGTCACGGTAACATATACACCTCGCCGCGCTGAGGCGCGGCGAAAAAAGAGGGGAATAGAAGAGTATCCGTGGCAACCGATACGTCAGTGCACCCCCTACCATATTGTATCTTCCATTCGAGTACCGATTGTATCAAGTACCGATTTGCCAATTTCTCGCACTCTGCAACCACCGACCAAATTCGTGCCCAAGCCATGTCTTCACTTGTCTTTCCGTGTAAATACGGTCATTCGTTCCGCGAGTAAACAGCTACACACCGTATGTAGCTTTCTCCAAAGGAAAGTCGTCGATAATTGTTGGTTACCTACTGAAAGAGGGGGTTCGAGCAAACCAATTTCCGACCAATTCCACACGCGCCCGTGCACTGTACATTGGATACTGTAGTGTAGGAGTGAAGGTGGAACTATGTACAGAGCACTGGAGAGACAAACGGAAAATCCCAGAAACCATCTAATCCCCCACAAAATCGAACCAAAACTAAGTGCCCGCGCGAACTCTTGCTGAACTCCACACAAAACTAATCAATCAATCGCTGTCTTCCTCGTCATTGGAATCGCCCGAGGGGTCGTCGCTGAGGCGCTTCATCTGTTGCCAGTGCTTTTTTCGCCGCCCCCCAGGGCTAAAAATTCGTGACATAGTTTTACAGTTTTAATAAATTCCAATTTCGAGATATTTAGAATTAAAATTCTGAAAATATGTCAAAATCGAGATTTTCTCCTGATGGCCAGAACAGCTGTTTATTGATGAATGTGCACTCGGAAACAGAAATGCGTATGCTGAACACAGGAATTCGCTCGCACCAAACTTTTGGCAAGTTTTTTTGTTAGATGTGACGTTTTCACACAGGTAGGAAACATCAGATAAAACGGCGTCGTATCATGCCGATAACATATACCGAACGCGGCGATATCACTGAGCTTTAGATCAGCTGTACCGACAACCGTATCGTGGGGATAGCTGCACTTGGCATTATGGTACACATTCTCAAGACACTTTCTCCAGATGCGGCTAACGATGTGTACAAAGTTCACTATACTGTTCACCAAAATTTGACAGACACAAAGTATAGGTTGAACTTTTTACACACACAGCTTGTTCTGTGTTGACAGCGTTCAATTGGAGGCGATTGGAGTTCAATTTGAGGCGCGTACAAAACGAGTAGGACAATTTTGGGACACGTATGCAGGGCCTCCTGTCTCCTGAACGAGCGGGGGCACTTTGAGGCACGTACAAAACAAGTAGGACAATTTTGGGACACGTATGCAGGGCCTCCTGAACGAGCGGGGGCACTTTGAGGCACGCACAATACGAGTAGGACAATTTTGGGACACGTATGCAGGGCCTCCTGAACGAGCGGGGGCATTTTGAGACACGCACAGAATGAGTAGGACAATTCTGGGACACGTATTATGCAGGGCCTCCTCAACGAGCGGGGGCACTTTGAGGCACGCACAAAACGAGTAGGACAATTTTGGGACACGTATGCAGGGCCTCCTGAACGAGCGGGGGCACTTTGAGGCACGTGAAAAACGAGTAGGACAATTTTGGGACACGTATGCAGGGCCTCCTGAACGAGGGGGGCACTTTGAGACACGCACAGAATGAGTAGGACAATTTTGGGACACGTATGCAGGGCCTCCTGAACGAGCGGGGGCACTTTGAGGCACGCACAAAACGAGTAGGACAATTTTGGGACACGTATGCAGGGCCTCCTGAACGAGCGGGGGCATTTTGAGACACGCACAGAATGAGTAGGACAATTCTGGGACACGTATGCAGGGCCTCCTCAACGAGCGGGGGCACTTTGAGGCACGTACAAAACGAGTAGGACATTTTTGGGACACGTATGCAGGGCCTCCTGAACGAGCGGGGGCACTTTGAGGCACGTACAAAACGAGTAGGACAATTTTGGGACACGTATGCATGGCCTCCTGAACGAGCGGGGGCACTTTGAGGCACGTGCAAAACGAGTAGGACAATTTTGGGACACGTATGCAGGGCCTCCTGAACGAGGGGGCACTTTGAGACACGCACAGAATGAGTAGGACAATTCTGGGACACGTATGCAGGACCTCCTGAACGAGCGGGGGCACTCTGGGGCTTGTACTGTAGAGCGCGCAACCACGGTTAGGAAGAATAGCAGGCAACTCGACGAGATCCTCATTGATGGACGTTAGAGCGTGACGTGAAGGAGGAGAAGGAGGAGAAGAAGACGGAGAAGAATTCACCCCCCACCGTTGGGACAAGAAACGCGCCACGATCCTTTTTTCGCCTGTAACTTTCGCTACACTTAACCGATTTTCACCAAATTTGGAATTTAATCTGCCTATGACAATGTCCTTTAGTGTACCAAATTTTATTCAATTCCGTTTAGTACAGCCCGAGAAACAAACATCGTGATGATGGGAAAAGGCGCGCGCGGCCGAGATGGAACATATTATGGTTTGGCGCTGCCGCGCCAGCCAACCAAGATGTGACCGGAAGAACCCGTCTTCAGTGAAAACTCGGATATCCGGGTTTTCACTGAGTTGGTTAGTGAAAACCCGGATATCCGGGTTTTCACTGTTGAGTTAGTGAAAACCCGGATATCCGGGTTTTCACTGATCGGTTAGGGAAAACCCGGATAATTGTCCGATAGGCTCAAAATCGCGCAATACACTGTTATAACTATATTTCTATTGCATGTAGGCCGTTTGGTTCCTTCCAAATCAGGCTATGCTTAGGCTCGCCCTGCGCCTACAGTGCACAAGAGTCAGTCGGCGTCGCAGTCTGGCGGGTCGAAACTTAAGCTTAACGCGACCGGTGACCGACTTCAGGGCGCGCGGAGCGCGCCCTGAAGTTGGTGGTCGCGCTAAGCCTCAGTTGCGACCCGCCAGGCGCGACGTCGACCGAGTTTTAGTGCAAACTGTAAGTGGGGTGAACACTCCTCCATATGCTTCGCCTCCTGCTTAGGCCGGCTGTGCGCCCTCCCTACTAACGCTTGCGACAGCTTGCAGTTACGTGCAAGCTGTAGACCGGATGCACATTCCCCGTATACATTCGCCCCCTGTTGAACCAGACGTGCCAATTGGCCGCAGATCATGCGAAATCATGCGCATTGGGAAAGGGCCGATTCGGCAAAGATGCAAGGTA
Source organism: Linhomoeus sp. GSCO2_2 (assembly GCA_030248115.1). NCBI lineage: Eukaryota > Metazoa > Nematoda > Chromadorea > Monhysterida > Linhomoeidae > Linhomoeus > Linhomoeus sp. GSCO2_2. The sequence goes on from JASAMZ010003626.1 coordinate 3,750, forward strand.
TTGCTAAGATCACACGTTTCGCACTCCACGACGCTTGTTTCGCGCAATAAACAGCGCGATTTGCCATTCAAAAGGGGTGGGGATTTTGCGCGCTTTTAAAAAATTGCTTAGCGCTTCTAATAAAGTCACGAAGCGCTTTTAAATGGCCACTAGCGCTTTTAATTTGCCACAGCAGCTTTTGCTTGCCGCCCTTCGGAAATGGCAGGAGGCGCTTTCAAAATGGCAGAACGCGCTTTTAATTGGCATGTTGCGCTTTTAATTCCTCCGGCAGTATTCCAGTTGGGCTTGACGCGGTGGAGGAACGTATTCATGGCACGCAGCAATGGCCAGGCATCGCTGTTTGCGCGATGAGGGCAAAGCAGGGAAGGGGCTCAGCCGGCCTGAGCAGGAGGCAAAATGTATGGGGGAGTGTGCACCCCACTTACAGTTTGCACTAAAACTCTGCCGGCGTCGCAGTCTGGCGAGTCTCAGCTGAGGCTTAGCGCGACCACCAACTTCAGGGCGCGCTCCGCGCGCCCTGAAGTCGGTCACCGGTCGCGTTAAGCCTAAGCTTCGACCCGCCAGACTGCGACGTCGACTGACTCTTGTGATCCGTCTCTGGGCGCAGGGCGAGCCTAAGCATAGCCTGAATTCAAAGGAATATACAGCTGTCTAAGGATAACAATGTGTTCAATCAAGCAATGCGAATTCTGGACATCCAACGTGAATGCACGCAGACTGCAACGAGAAAGTCGTCTATTCAGTAGGCTCGCTTATATCCCCACCGTCTGCCTTTTGGTCGACCATCGGCACGGCGGCTCCGCAGCTTCCACGGAATTAAAAGCGCAAGTTGCCATTTAAAAGCGCATTCCGCCATTTTAAAAGCGCTTCCTGCCATACTAAAAGCGCGCTGTTGCCTTTCGCGGCCGCCAGAAATTTAAAGCGCAAGATGCCAATTAAAAGCTGGACGTGTCATTTAAAAGCTGCAAATATTTATCCCCATTCAAAAGCACTTGTTTCGTCAGCAGTGTTGAAAACTATACAAGGGTCGATTTCTAGGCTGTTTCTTCGAAAAGATTGATAAAAACACAAGTATCACGATTTCCACGAACCTCCCACGAAATCTCGCATATCCGGGTTTTCACTAAACTTTCAGTGAAAACCGGGATAATTTGACATTATCCGGATTTACACTAACCCGTCAGTGAAAACCCGGATATCCGGGTTTTCACTAAGTCGACCAGTGAAAACCCGGATATCCGGGTTTTCACTGGATCCGGGTAGTCACGGTAACATATACACCTCGCCGCGCTGAGGCGCGGCGAAAAAAGAGGGGAATAGAAGAGTATCCGTGGCAACCGATACGTCAGTGCACCCCCTACCATATTGTATCTTCCATTCGAGTACCGATTGTATCAAGTACCGATTTGCCAATTTCTCGCACTCTGCAACCACCGACCAAATTCGTGCCCAAGCCATGTCTTCACTTGTCTTTCCGTGTAAATACGGTCATTCGTTCCGCGAGTAAACAGCTACACACCGTATGTAGCTTTCTCCAAAGGAAAGTCGTCGATAATTGTTGGTTACCTACTGAAAGAGGGGGTTCGAGCAAACCAATTTCCGACCAATTCCACACGCGCCCGTGCACTGTACATTGGATACTGTAGTGTAGGAGTGAAGGTGGAACTATGTACAGAGCACTGGAGAGACAAACGGAAAATCCCAGAAACCATCTAATCCCCCACAAAATCGAACCAAAACTAAGTGCCCGCGCGAACTCTTGCTGAACTCCACACAAAACTAATCAATCAATCGCTGTCTTCCTCGTCATTGGAATCGCCCGAGGGGTCGTCGCTGAGGCGCTTCATCTGTTGCCAGTGCTTTTTTCGCCGCCCCCCAGGGCTAAAAATTCGTGACATAGTTTTACAGTTTTAATAAATTCCAATTTCGAGATATTTAGAATTAAAATTCTGAAAATATGTCAAAATCGAGATTTTCTCCTGATGGCCAGAACAGCTGTTTATTGATGAATGTGCACTCGGAAACAGAAATGCGTATGCTGAACACAGGAATTCGCTCGCACCAAACTTTTGGCAAGTTTTTTTGTTAGATGTGACGTTTTCACACAGGTAGGAAACATCAGATAAAACGGCGTCGTATCATGCCGATAACATATACCGAACGCGGCGATATCACTGAGCTTTAGATCAGCTGTACCGACAACCGTATCGTGGGGATAGCTGCACTTGGCATTATGGTACACATTCTCAAGACACTTTCTCCAGATGCGGCTAACGATGTGTACAAAGTTCACTATACTGTTCACCAAAATTTGACAGACACAAAGTATAGGTTGAACTTTTTACACACACAGCTTGTTCTGTGTTGACAGCGTTCAATTGGTCGACAATGCTGCGTGCCATGAATACGTTCCTCCACCGCGTCAAGCCCAACTGGAATACTGCCGGAGGAATTAAAAGCGCAACATGCCAATTAAAAGCGCGTTCTGCCATTTTGAAAGCGCCTCCTGCCATTTCCGAAGGGCGGCAAGCAAAAGCTGCTGTGGCAAATTAAAAGCGCTAGTGGCCATTTAAAAGCGCTTCGTGACTTTGTTAGAAGCGCTAAGCAATTTTTTAAAAGCGCGCAAAATCCCCACCCCTTTTGAATGGCAAATCGCGCTGTTTATTGCGCGAAACAAGCGTCGTGGAGTGCGAAACGTGTGATCTTAGCAATACCTTGCATCTTTGCCGAATCGGCCCTTTCCCAATGCGCATGATTTCGCATGATCTGCGGCCAATTGGCACGTCTGGTTCAACAGGGGGCGAATGTATACGGGGAATGTGCATCCGGTCTACAGCTTGCACGTAACTGCAAGCTGTCGCAAGCGTTAGTAGGGAGGGGGCACAGCCGGCCTAAGCAGGAGGCGAAGCATATGGAGGAGTGTTCACCCCACTTACAGTTTGCACTAAAACTCGGTCGACGTCGCGCCTGGCGGGTCGCAACTGAGGCTTAGCGCGACCACCAACTTCAGGGCGCGCTCCGCGCGCCCTGAAGTCGGTCACCGGTCGCGTTAAGCTTAAGTTTCGACCCGCCAGACTGCGACGCCGACTGACTCTTGTGCACTGTAGGCGCAGGGCGAGCCTAAGCATAGCCTGATTTGGAAGGAACCAAACGGCCTACATGCAATAGAAATATAGTTATAACAGTGTATTGCGCGATTTTGAGCCTATCGGACAATTATCCGGGTTTTCCCTAACCGATCAGTGAAAACCCGGATATCCGGGTTTTCACTAACTCAACAGTGAAAACCCGGATATCCGGGTTTTCACTAACCAACTCAGTGAAAACCCGGATATCCGAGTTTTCACTGAAGACGGGTTCTTCCGGTCACATCATGGTTGGCTGGCGCGGCAGCGCCAAACCATAATATGTTCCATCTCGGCCGCGCGCGCCTTTTCCCATCATCACGATGTTTGTTTCTCGGGCTGTACTAAACGGAATTGAATGAAATTTGGTACACTAAAGGACATTGTCATAGACAGATTAAATTCCAAATTTGGTGAAAATCGGTTAAGTGTAGCGAAAGTTACAGGCGAAAAAAGGATCGTGGCGCGTTTCTTGTCCCAACGGTGGGGGGTGAATTCTTCTCCGTCTTCTTCTCCTCCTTCTCCTCCTTCACGTCACGCTCTAACGTCCATCAATGAGGATCTCGTCGAGTCGCCTGCTATTCTTCCTAACCGTGGTTGCGCGCTCTACAGTACAAGCCCCAGAGTGCCCCCGCTCGTTCAGGAGGTCCTGCATACGTGTCCCAGAATTGTCCTACTCATTCTGTGCGTGTCTCAAAGTGCCCCCTCGTTCAGGAGGCCCTGCATACGTGTCCCAAAATTGTCCTACTCGTTTTGCACGTGCCTCAAAGTGCCCCCGCTCGTTCAGGAGGCCATGCATACGTGTCCCAAAATTGTCCTACTCGTTTTGTACGTGCCTCAAAGTGCCCCCGCTCGTTCAGGAGGCCCTGCATACGTGTCCCAAAAATGTCCTACTCGTTTTGTACGTGCCTCAAAGTGCCCCGCTCGTTGAGGAGGCCCTGCATACGTGTCCCAGAATTGTCCTACTCATTCTGTGCGTGTCTCAAAATGCCCCCGCTCGTTCAGGAGGCCCTGCATACGTGTCCCAAAATTGTCCTACTCGTTGTGTTCGTGCCTCAAAGTGCCCCCGCTCGTTCAGGAGGCCCTGCATACGTGTCCCAAAATTGTCCTACTCATTCTGTGCGTGTCTCAAAATGCCCCCGCTCGTTCAGGAGGCCCTGCATACGTGTCCCAAAATTGTCCTACTCGTTTTGTGCGTGCCTCAAAGTGCCCCCGCTCGTTCAGGGGGCCCTGCATACGTGTCCCAAAATTGTCCTACTTGTTTTGTACGTGCCTCAAAGTGCCCCCGCTCGTTCAGGAGACAGGAGGCCCTGCATACGTGTCCCAAAATTGTCCTACTCGTTTTGTACGCGCCTCAAAGTGCCCCCCGCTCGTTCAGGAGGCCCTGCATACGTGTCCCAAAATTGTCCTACTCGTTTTGTACCGTGTACGTGCCTCAAAGTGCCCCCGCTCGTTCAGGAGGCCCTACATACGTGTCCCAAAATTGTCCTACTCGTTTTGTACGTGCCTCAAAGTGCCCCCGCTCGTTCAGGAGGCCCTGCATACGTGTCCCAAAATTGTCCTACTCGTTTTGTACGTGCCTCAAAGTGCCCCCGCTCGTTCAGGAGGCCCTGCATACGTGTCCCAAAATTGTCCTACTCGTTTTGTACGTGCCTCAAAGTGCCCCCGCTCGTTCAGGAGGCCCTGCATACGTGTCCCAAAATTGTCCTACTCGTTTTGTACGTGCCTCAAAGTGCCCCCGCTCGTTCAGGAGGCCCTGCATACGTGTCCCAAAATTGTCCTACTCGTTTTGTACGTGCCTCAAAGTGCCCCCGCTCGTTCAGGAGGCCCTGCATACGTGTCCCAAAATTGTTCTACTCGTTTTGTACGTGCCTCAAAGTGCCCCCGCTCGTTCAGGAGGCCCTGCATACGTGTCCCAAAATTGTCCTACTCGTTTTGTACGTGCCTCAAAGTGCCCCCGCTCGTTCAGGAGGCCCTGCATACGTGTCCCAAAAATGTCCTACTCGTTTTGTACGTGCCTCAAAGTGCCCCGCTCGTTGAGGAGGCCCTGCATACGTGTCCCAGAATTGTCCTACTCATTCTGTGCGTGTCTCAAAATGCCCCCGCTCGTTCAGGAGGCCCTGCATACGTGTCCCAAAATTGTCCTACTCGTTGTGTGCGTGCCTCAAAGTGCCCCCGCTCGTTCAGGAGGCCCTGCATACGTGTCCCAAAATTGTCCTACTCATTCTGTGCGTGTCTCAAAATGCCCCCGCTCGTTCAGGAGGCCCTGCATACGTGTCCCAAAATTGTCCTACTCGTTTTGTGCGTGCCTCAAAGTGCCCCCGCTCGTTCAGGGGGCCCTGCATACGTGTCCCAAAATTGTCCTACTTGTTTTGTACGTGCCTCAAAGTGCCCCCGCTCGTTCAGGAGACAGGAGGCCCTGCATACGTGTCCCAAAATTGTCCTACTCGTTTTGTACGCGCCTCAAAGTGCCCCCGCTCGTTCAGGAGGCCCTGCATACGTGTCCCAAAATTGTCCTACTCGTTTTGTACCGTGTACGTGCCTCAAAGTGCCCCCGCTCGTTCAGGAGGCCCTACATACGTGTCCCAAAATTGTCCTACTCGTTTTGTACGTGCCTCAAAGTGCCCCCGCTCGTTCAGGAGGCCCTGCATACGTGTCCCAAAATTGTCCTACTCGTTTTGTACGTGCCTCAAAGTGCCCCCGCTCGTTCAGGAGGCCCTGCATACGTGTCCCAAAATTGTCCTACTCGTTTTGTACGTGCCTCAAAGTGCCCCCGCTCGTTCAGGAGGCCCTGCATACGTGTCCCAAAATTGTCCTACTCGTTTTGTACGTGCCTCAAAGTGCCCCCGCTCGTTCAGGAGGCCCTGCATACGTGTCCCAAAATTGTTCTACTCGTTTTGTACGTGCCTCAAAGTGCCCCCGCTCGTTCAGGAGGCCCTGCATACGTGTCCCAAAATTGTCCTACTCGTTTTGTACGTGCCTCAAAGTGCCCCCGCTCGTTCAGGAGGCCCTGCATACGTGTCCCAAAATTGTCCTACTCGTTTTGTACGTGCCTCAAAGTGCCCCCGCTCGTTCAGGAGGCCCTGCATACGTGTCCCAAAATTGTCCTACTCGTTTTGTACGTGCCCCAAAGTGCCTCCGCTCGTTCAGGAGGCCCTGCATACAGTGTACGTGTCCCAAAATTGTCCTACTCGTTTTGTACGTGCCTCAAAGTGCCCCCGCTCGTTCAGGAGGCCCTGCATACGTGTCCCAAAATTGTCCTACTCGTTTTGTACGTGCCTCAAAGTGCCCCCGCTCGTTCAGTACCTGACCTGTTAAGTTTTGTGCGTGCCTCAAAGTGCCCCCGCTCGTTCAGGAGGCCCTGCAAAGGTGCCCCAAATTGTCCTGTTAAGTTTTGTGCGTGTCTCAAAGTGCCCCCGCTCGTTCAGGAGGCCCTGCGTGTCCCAAAATTGTCCTGTTAAGTTTTGTGCGTGCCTCAAAATGTCCCCGATTGCTCAGGAGGTCCTGCATAGGTGTCCCAAAATTGTCCTGTTAAGTTTTGTGCGTGCCTCAAAGTGTCCCCGCTCGTTCAGGAGCAGCAGCGGGAGCGGGAGCAGCGACAGGTCGACGAAGAAGGCGTCGAAGACGACGACGTCATCCTCCAATGGGAGCGCAAGTCAAAAATCTGCCGCCTCTGCCGGCCGCCCGCAGAGGTTCGCGTCCGCATAAGAAAATCGAGTACATGACTTTCAACGAGAAGTTCATTGAGGACAATCCGGAGATGCAGTGGCAAAGTCACTTGCACATCTAAAACACTGCGACATCTTTGAACTACGTTGATCGCCTTTCTTCAGGCTGAGTGGGGAGCAGAGGACTACGCCAAGAAGTCTTGTCCTGCAGTGTTGAAGATAGGCAGAGGGGGAGTGGCTGGATGCCCCCTTGACGATGTAGCCCTCCGGCTGACGCATAGGTATAAACTTCCTCCTCCAGATTTCCATTGAGAAAGGCCGTCTGCACATCCATCTGATGTATGTACAGTACGTAGGTGCCAACTCTCCCAACTTTCAACTTGTGACCCAGTTGAATGCTGTGTGATGCACCAATGCGCCATTTAGTGGGGGCCGAAGTTGTTACTGGACGGCGAAATTGTTCCACTCATTAGTGAAACGTTGTTCTACACACTGTTGCTTTCGTCGATTGTGCAACGTCAGATAGACGGAGATGGTGGTGTGCGTGCGCGGACGTCAGTGCTGCACGAGTGGCACTTGTATACCTAATCGTTGGCTGACGTTTGTCCTCCGGCAGAATCCAAGCACATAAAGTCTGCCACGTTCCTCGCCCGTACATAGGTGGCGTAGTTGGCCAAGAGGCCCGCGGGGGCCGGAAGGATCTCAAATTCGTGTACCTACGTAATGTACGTGCGTACCTACATACTGTACATAGTATATGCGCAACTTTGAGAATGCAGCGCTTTGCATTGGATAATATGTAAACATATTCATCTCAAACAAAGGCCTCGCATTCACAACGCACAACCAGACAGATTTAACCACAACACGGTCACTAATCAACAGCTGTTGCCAAGTGGGAGCCAATGTTGTCGAGTGCAATTCGAAATTAAAAAACTAATTTGAATTTAGTTATTTATTTAGAGTTTTTTAACGCTCCATTGTTAAAAAACTGAAGATTAGTTTTTTATACTCCACAAAAAAGTGTGGAGCGGGGTACTGTAGCGCGCGCAATTCAAACTTTTGAATTTCGAAACCTCTTAGCGGAATGATCAGTGAGTCGAGACCTATCAGTAGAGCCCAAGATCTCCGCTCTACGACTTTCCAACGCCGAGATCTGAGAGCGTTACGTACGCACGGACGCACGCACGCACGCACGCCGAGCTCTCCTAGGGTGTCGCCCGGCTGAGGCCGGGCGAAAAAATAGCGGCGCGCGGCAGGGGTGTGCACTCACTCGTACTTCGTTCGCGCAGCTGCTGCAGTGAGTTCTTAGCGACAGCTGACATTTGTCCTCCAATGTCGTGCGGTGCACTTCAACAGCCTGCTGCTCTGGGGCTTTTGCCTCACAACAAGGGGGATCTTGTCCGCCAAAACTATCAGAGAAATTCGCTCTGAAATGGCACCATTTGAAGCCGAGTTCCAGGAGAGGGCAGAGGACTGCGACGACGATCGCCCCCTAGCGCAATGCACTTCTTGAACTTCGTGGCTGTGATTATTTGTTTAGTATGTGTTTGGCGTCGTTCATGCTGTGCCTAAGCTCTGCCATGCCATCATTATAATTATTGCAATGCGGTTAAGTCTTCACTATAATTATTATGGTGCCGTCAGTAGAAAGAGCGCCATAATTATTATGGTGGGGAGATGCACGTACATACCACCGTAATAATTACAGCGATGCCATTGTGCTGTCGGAACAATATTCAGGACGTTCAATGTTACAAGCTGTTTCTGGCGCGATTCTCTCAAAGCTCAAAACTGTGACTGTTTGCTTGTAAAATACTGCCACATTCTGTGCAAATTTGGCATGAGGTTCGCCGATTTGCAAAATTGTGCGACTGTCCGACGTTTTCTCTGTTTTGCACAGAGTTTCAAAGCAAAACTCGCAAAAATTGAGCGGAACTCGCAAAAATTGAGCAGAACTCCTTTTATGAGAAATTCTCAAAAATGTAGTTGCAGTAGCAGAATGTCCAATTGTCCAGTTTTGGAGTGTGGCCTGTTACTCACACCTTACCCCCGCCAACTAAGCATACATCAACGGAAACTACTAAGAGCATCTGAGACATTGGGACGACGAAATGTTCCACCCACTGCAGCTTAGTGCATGTCGATCAGTGCTTTGATCTCGCTTTGCCGAAGAGCTGCTTGTGGTTTGTGACAGTTGAATTTACATCGTGTACTGTACCTACTACGCAGGAGACCTCGGCAGGAGGTGCCAGAAATATGACAACACAGGAATTTGAAAAGTGGTGCTTCAGTAGGCAGGAGCCAGACGACAACACGTCTCCTTTCGAACCATTAACTGACTACCTACTTACTACTACCAGACAGCGGGGATAATTGAGAAACAGACTACTACTAATGTGCGGTCAAATTACAAGTGAACAAGCGGCTGCTATGTCAGAAGTTGTAACATGCACTCTTGAGTTTAGCAAAGCCGAGCCGGCCCTCCTTCGCTTCCGACCTGACGCCTTTCGCCAGCGTCTGCTCGATCAGTTGACTGATCGTTGCCTTGTCGTCGGGTTGGAAGTAGTAGCCGGAGGACCCTCCCTCGCCGTGCCTCTCCAGAATGTGATTCCACAGCTCAGGAGGGTCCAGATTAGTTGCCTGGATATTCTCCGAGTCGGGCAGCTTTCTGCTCTCCTCCAGAACGAGAATTTGGATGCCATCTCTGGCTCTCTTTAGTGTTTGGGACAGAAGCCAGCAGGACGCCAGCGGCGTCCCGCAGAGAAGCTCGCTCGCTTCGATCGATCGGCCGCAGAGAATCAATCGCTGCACGGCCAGCGTCGCCTGTTGCTGCCTGCCCTCAACACAGGCTTTGCCTGAACAGTACGGCAATGCACGGTAGCAGAGCCTTGCAAAAGCGAACAGTGCGGCAGTGCGCGGTACAGCAGAGAACCTTACAATGTGCAATTCAACAGAGCCGAACAGTACGACAATGCTCGCGCGGGCAATTCAAGCCGCTTCAGCGACTATTTCGCTTGCAACAGGACAGATCTTGAACAGTGCGGCAGTGCGCGGTACAGCAGAGAACCTTGCAATGTGCAATTCAACAGAGCCGAACAGTACTACGACAATGCTCGCGCAGGCAATTCAAGCCGCTTCAGCGACTATTTCGCTTGCAACAGGACAGATCTTGCAACAGGACAATCGGCCCGCTCTCTAGCATTTGTTTTGCGCGCCGCTTTGTACGGCGCGTTCGCGAGGCAGTCAGCGCCATTAGCTTGCAAGAGGACAGACTTTCTGCAACAGAACGCTGCAACAGTACCCAGACGTTGCAACCGAATCGTCGCGCGAGGCGACCAGCGCCGGTGGCTCGCAACAGGGCCCGCTCTCTAGCATTTGTCTCAACAGGACAGATCTTGCAACAGGACAAATCTTGCAACAGGACAGATTTTGCAACAGGACAAATCTTGCAACAGGACAAATCTTGCAACAGGACAGATCTTGCAACAGGACACCTTGCAATAGGACAGATTTTGCAACAGGACAAATCTTGCAACAGGACAGATCTTGCAAGAGGACAGATTTTGCAACAGGACAGACCTTGCAACAGGACAGATTTTGCAACAGGACAAATCTTGCAACAGGTCAGATCTTGCAACAGGGCAGACCTTGCAACAGGTCAGATCTTGCAACAGGACAGATTTTGCAACAGGACAAATCTTGCAACAGGTCAGATCTTGCAACAGGACAGACCTTGCAATAGGACAAATCTTGCAACAGGACAGATCTTGAAACGGGACAGATTTTGTAACAGGCAACAGGACAGATCTTGCAACAGGACAGATCGTGCAACAGGACAGATCTTGCAACAGGACAGACCTTGCAACAGGACAGATCTTGCAACAGGACAGACCCTGCAACAGGACAGATCTTGCAACAGGACAGATCTTACAACAGGGCAAATTTTGCAACAGGACAGATCTTGCAACAGGACAGACGTGGCAATGTAACGGTAGCTGCACCTGTGCATACACAAAAGTTGCGCGTTGTCGTCGTGTCACCCTGCGTGCGTACGTAGTTTGGTCTGCTCTGTCATTCATGTAATGCTTAATGCGTCGCTGCCATGCTAACATATGTATGTAGCTTTTGCTTTGGCCGCCTTTAGGAATCTGCGCGCGTTTGTCTAATTAGAAATGGAGTTTTATTGAAACATTTTTGTAATCATTCAATTTGTGTCTGTCTCTGGCTTGAAATGGAATTTTTTAAGAATGTTTTTGCAACCCTCCGCTTCGCGGCCGTCTAGCTTCAAATGGAATCTTTCTGAAACGTTTTGTGACCGTTCGCTTGTTGCGCGGGCCGCGCAGTGGTGGAGCAGAAACCTCGTCGTCCCCCTTGCCCCGCTCTCTGCCTAGCCTTCCCCTTCCATTTGCATCCCCCGTGGCTCTGCCGTTTGACCGGAATGGCGAAAAAAGTCAAAAAGATTTCGATGTCGGCCCGCTCCCTCCGTCCGACCGGCTGTCGTCGCCGCCCGAGCTGTATAAAGGCCGGACTGATAGCTAGCCCGGGGATGGGGGGGGGGGGGGTCTAGAGAGGACCAGTGAGAAGACGGCCAGGGCCAGAGAGAGAGAAGACAGAGACCGAGGAGACCGAGAGAAACTTCAGCCAGTTGGAGGGAGATCGTCAGTGAGGAGAGAAGCCAAGGAGTCAAGAACAAGTCGAGAGCGAGTCAAGCGACAAGGAGCGAGTCCACAGCTCTGGAGACAAGCAAGCCCCAAGAAGGACGAGTCCAGACAGGAGGAGAGACGAGTCCAGAGTTCCATCTGCCTAAAGAGAATGAGACCCCACCAAGAGGCGAGATGCCCGACCAGGAACTGAGCCAGTAACCCCAGCGCCCAATGCCCCTTTCCACAATTCCAAGCCCCAAACAGCACCACCCGAACGCCAACCCCCCCGTGACCCTTGTCAGACCCCCAAAGGTTGATACCAGCAGCCCCATTGCCCTGTCAACCACCGTCTGACGCCCTGCGAGTCAGCCCTGCGGCCCAAGCCAGGTTTCTACAGTTTCATTGCGTGGTTAGTGCGCGTTCGTGGTGTGTGCTTTGTAGGACGGTTTCTGAAGCTTCGTGGCGCGCGCGCTGTTCCCAGTGTCACTGACCCACGCATGTCAGCAAGAATTCAATCTATGTGTGGGCAGAATTGGCAGACTATTGACTAAAGAGGATCACTGGGCATTCAGCCACGCGCAGTTCCCTCAATTTCACGACGTTGAGAGCCGTTTTCGGCCTCGCGCTCAGTTGCGAATTACGGTATTGGCACACTTTGTAGCCGCGGCTCATCTCGCCCCTGTGGAGTCGTCTATGTAAGAAGTCCAATCGCGCGTTGGTAAGTTTGAAGCAGACAAAAGTGGAGAACAGAGGTGCAGCCGCGCGTTACAGTAGAACCACTGACCGTGTAAAAGACTCAAACATGTGCAGCTCAGCGCCAGTGCTTCTGAGTTTTGTATGTAGCAGACACGCGCATCGATTCTGACGACAACGGAGGCTGCATGGCCATTGACGATGGCACTCCAAGTATGTACCAGACGACGAGTGTTTCGGTTAGCCCAAGTGTTGGTGCTTATGAAGAAGGTAAACGCGCCATTGACGATGTCGTGTGTGTATGCCGGACGACGAGTGCCGCGGCTAATGAAGAAGGTAATTGAGCCTTTTAAGACGTGTGTGTATGCCAGACGCCAAGTGTGCCAAACTTTGAGCGAACAACGTGTCACGACGATGACACTTTGAATGTGCTTAGCGCGGCGTCGGCGCTCGTATGTATGTACTTATCAGTTCAGAATTTTCAACTGATCTTCCCCAAACTTCAAGCGAACATACACTTCACTTGCAGTAACCAAATGGCAGGGTGGTAAAATCGTTCAACACAGCGCGCTTGTCGTAGGTCACTTTTACTTGCTTCTGGCCTTCTTCGCTCACCACTTTGAAGTCCTTCATTCGCCGAATGTTGTGCTGCTTCACAGCCTGCACGGTGGTCTTCCCCTCGACAAAGTCCAGCACCATCTCCTTCAGCGACTCGTAGGTCATGCTCTGCGTGGCACGGTGGGACATGGTCACACCCTTGACCTTCAAGATGTACCTGAAGTCGTCGCTGTCGCCCATCGCGATCCCATACACCTTGGCCCCGCCACACACAAACTCGACCCCTCGCGCGTTCTTGCCAAAGTCTTCCAGCTCATCCGTCAGCTCCCCCAATAAGCTGCCCGTCTGGATGACTGGGGTGTCGGCGCTCTTCAAGTAGATCACCCTGTCCATGTCGTAGTAGAGGACTGCGCCCTGCAGCTTCTGGAGGCAGCTGTACAGTTTCAGGCGCGCAATGCTCGTCACAAAGCTGCCAATTACGGTGGAGGTGATGTTCAGCGCTTGCTCCCACTGCGCGTTCGTCTTGTAGCAGACCTCCACAATGTTGTCGTTGATCAGGCGCCAGTCAATGATCTTGATGGAGGGGTTGGCGCGCAGCATGTTGAAGTCCTTCACGTCGTTGAAGAACTCGCGCTGCTCCATGTTTGACCGCTGCGCGAACTTGCCCCAAAACGAGTTCAAAATCAGTTTCGCTAGGCAACGAAGGCCATCGTTGCGCTGCACCTTGTTGGCGTCGAGCTTGATGCCCTGCTGCTCCTCGTACTGCCTGATGTACTCGTCCTGCTGGGTCTCGCTCTTGACCCACTTTGGCCAGCCGCTCGATTCTTGTTTCAGCTTCAGAAGCGCAAAAATATATCAGGTGAAGAGGCCCGTGTTGAGGTCGCTGCCATCGAATTGAGCTGTTTCAGGGTACTCCCACACCTCGAAGGTGTCCAGGATCCTGTACCCCAGCTCCACGGCCTTCTCCATCTCCAGTGTGGTCCACGCGCCCACAAAGGCCCAGTCGTAGTCACAGTGGCTGCAGGGAGGCTGCTGCATGTCGATGGCACAGGTGCGGCACAGGGCAAAGATGAGCTTGTTCCTGATCTTGGCTGGCAGTAGTGGGAAGTAGAGGTCCTTGGGGGGCAGCACCCTGCATTTGATGACCCCAGTGTACGTGCCGATCTCTGGGAAGTCGTCATGGCTGTGGACGATGGGGTGGCCCTTGGGGAACTTCCCATATGCGCAGCTCCATGGATAGAGGGAACAGAAATCGACGTAGCAGATCTCCTGTCCCTCCTGTCACTTGTGGTAGAGCTTGGCGCCGTTGGTCCTGCCTCCAAACAGCATCTCTCAGTCGTGCATTGGCTCCGCCAGCTTGGTCTCTTTGATGTCGTGGAACTGGTCCAGCATCTGGGGGTCGTCCTCCAGCAGCTCGTTCAGCTGACACTCCCACAGCTCTTCCAGGTCGTGTCCTGCAGCTTTGATGTCGGCTGCGCATTGGAGCGTCCTCTGGTAGACCTCTTCAGCCGTCTTGTCCGTCCCGGGTATCTTGTCCTTCTGGTTGGGGTAGCAGGTGGGGCAGGCGTGCCACAGGCAACCATAAAACTCGTAGACCTTGCCAGTCTCGTCCATGCCGTCCACCTTGTAGCTGCCCACTGCAGCCTCGCGTCCATTGCCCGCGTGTTGGATCTTGATGCCGCACTGCTGCTCCAGCCACGTCAGCCACGTAATGGCGACCATGGACTGGCGATCGGTCTTGTAGCGATAGCCTCCGCTTGGCACGATCCCAATGGTGTTCTCCTTGAGGTAGTTGGCCCGGAAGGTCCTCATAATGGCACTGGGCGTGGTGGCGGAGTTGGCATAGGGGTCCACTCCAGTCTCCTGGACAAAGAGCACCCTATAAGCCAGCACCCCGTGGAGGAGGATGTCGACGTCGACCTGGGTGTAGCTCAGCAGCTGGGCCTGCATGTCGAACTCCTCGTTCTTGACCGTCTCGTACCACTCGATCATCTTCTGGCGCTCCGCTGGCTTCAGGTTGTTGAGGCAGTAGTCCTCGATCGGCGGGTAGCTGCCTTTGTAGTTGAGGGTCTCGGCCTTGAGCACCAAGTATGGAAAGCTGCCTTTTTCCAAGCCATCGCCAAACCCAAACGATTTTGGAATTCGCTTTAGTGGCATTTGAAGGAAGTTTTGGCTGTCAAGGAATTTAATCCCTTTGATGCCCTTCCTGTTGGATGGCAGTTCCAGTTTGTGGAATTTGAGCCCATTGCAGATGCTCTTGGGGCAGCACCCTTGCTGGAGCAAGTGGTTGACGATGAAGAGGTGGTCGTAGCCCCGCCCGTAGTGGCTGAAGACGGTCCATCCAGTGCGCTTGTCGAAGTCCACACAACACTGCATGAACTGGTTGATGGCGTCCACTCCTTGGAAGACCTTCTGGTGGTGGTCTTTGCAGTTGGGGCAGAGCTGGCCACACTCCCAGTTGTCGGCGCACTTGGAGGTGATGGTCTGCGCCACGATGTAGAGGGGCAGGTGCGCCTTCTTCTTGCCATCTTTGTCGTAGGCCTCGTTCTGGCTCGATTTGATGTCCCAGAAAATGTAGTTGTAGTCGGTGGTGCTCTGCTTCTCCACAGGTTTGAACCAGCACTGGTGGTTGGTGTTAGAGAGGTAGTATTCCTTGCACACCTCGCACCTGCTCTGGCCACACTTGTGGTCGCTGCCCTTGTACACCTGGCGCTGGCACTGCTGGCAGGTCCACAGGCGTTGGCAGACGCTGAAAACTGGCAGTCCATTGCAGTTGGGGTGCGGCTGTTCCAGGTGGCGATCGAAGCAGAGCTGGTTGGCGAACCATCGGTGGCACTGCTGGCAGCTTTTGACGTCCGTCCGGGCGCAGGGGCCAGCGTTGCTCAGGCAGGCACTGCATGTATTCTTTCAGGCATGCACTCCCCTCGTGCTGTAGCCCTTGTTGCAGCTGTGGCAAAAGTACAAGCTGTTGAAGAAGGCCGGCATGCTCTTGATCACGTAGGTGTGTCCGTTGGCGATCAGGAGACACACGATCTTGGCCGCAGGCTTGCTCTCGAAGACCAGTCCGCAACCCAGTCCGAACTTCCAGACCTTAATCTGGAAGTCGGGCTGGATGAAGTGGTTTACCGACAGAGGAGCGACAGACAAAGGGGCGACAGACAGAGGAGTGACGACAAAGGAGCGACGCGACAAAGGGGAGACACGACAAAGGCGTGATGGACAAAGGAGTGAGCAATACGTTATATGTTGGTCTTGGTTCAGTTACGTATTGCTGTGTATGCTTATAGTGTACCTGAGGCGATAGGCGGAGTTAACACGCCTGACACTTTGGTTACTGTAGGTGTAGTCGTCACGTTTGTGTCTAATATTTATTCGGGTGGGGTTTAAGGTTTCGTCAACTGGTCGGTCAAGTCATCTGGTCGCCCAGTTCGTTCAAGGTCGATCAAGCCTTCTGGTCGTTCAAGTTCGCCCAGTTCTACGCGTTCGAGGAACTTAGTGATCGTGATCAGTGACATACGATCATAGGTTCTAAGCATCTGCAACACGGCCCTTCTGTTTGAATGGGGCGTGTAAGCATGGCACCATTAGGGATGCCATGCATAAGTGCATACTTCACATTCCGCGGGCGCGGTATAAGTAGTTCGCCGTTTATTAGCCTGTTAGCTTCTTAGCGGTGGTCGGAAATAAACTGACTATAGCTTTGACGAGCGCTTAGTTGCGAGGTCTTGAGTGAGGTGGGAGATTGAATGACCTTACACTCTTAGAGGTGTTGCAACGAGTACTTGTTCCAGGATTACGGTATCTACGTGGGGTTGGACTACCTGGTCGTCGCGTTCGGTGGCCTTGTAGTTAGCTGACCTGGTCGTCGCGTTCGGTGGCCTTGTCAGCACGCAGGTTAGTGGATTACGGTATCCTGGGTGGTCGTAGGAGTTGGTAGCAGGAAGTACTAAGGACCGGGCTTGGCCGCCAACTTGGCCTCCTACAGTACCCCAACAGTCCAAAAATTCAAAATGCCTTGAATTCGTGCGTTTTACCATACACAGGGTGTGCACAAAAACTGGGCACACCAACTTCATGGCTGCCTTGCTCAAGCTCGACTGTACGTTTCGCAGCCAAAGATATGTAGGTAAGACATACTGCAGGGGTCAGTTGAATCGGTTTTACTGGCGGCGGATTTTGACTCGGCGATTGTTACTTTCGGGCGTGGCTATACGGCACCGAGAGAAGAGTTTTGTCGCCGATATTCTGTCAAACAAGCGGGGTTCTAACTCCGCTGACTGATTTGAGTCACTGAGTTGGTGGGCTGAAGTTTGTACATTGCTATTTTGGGTCGTACAGTTACGCGGCCGAGACGGCGATTGTTTTGCGCCTTCTGATTGCGTCAGTTCTCCATTGCGCCGATTCCGAGCGGAAGAGGTCGGAAGGCGCTACACCTGGTGCTCGGTTGTCTGCTATCTCAGGCGTGGCTTAGACCTCACTGGGAGCAGTAGAGGAAACCAGGGCATTTCTCGCCAAACAGGCGGAGTTGAGAGAGCCCTGTGTAACGGGGCGTGAGTCCTCGCTCCGCGGAGTAAAGTAGAGCTCCGTGTGGCACGGGGTGTGAACACTTGCTCCATGGCGATTCTCCTAAGTGCAGCGAACGTGCGCGATCTGAGTGATTGCGTGACGTGGAGGGCTGTACTGCTAGCTCGAAAGGTGGCGTTTAACCAAGCGCCGTGAAATAGTGTCAGAATGTCGTCAAATGGCGGCAGAAGTTCAGTTGCGCGTGGCAGGCACTCGCCGGCCGTGAATCAGAACGGCGGGGCGCCGCCGCCGCAATCCAATTCACGCCCGTCCTCAGCCCTTCAAAAGGGGCACCCGGATGCGTTGACTTGCAAGTTCGTGGGTGGGAATCAGATCCCACAAACAATACCGAGTGGTATTGTGAAGCGACTGGTTGACAAATACCCGGAGATCGCTCAGAAAGGGGCGACGGCGATAAAGCGTGCGTTGCAGAACATACCGATGCTGCCAGAGGAGCAGCAGTACACTGATAAAGTGCTGGACGTGTTTCGGGACATGCCGGCAGTGAGCATGGATAATATGCCGACAGATATAGCGGACGTGGAAGGCAGAATGAGAGATGCTCATGTGAAGCATTTCTTTGAGTACTACTGGAATACTGCCAATTGGAGCACAATGCTGCCTACGTTCCGCTTGAGACGGAAGTTACTGGAGCATACAGTGACGTTCCTACAAAGGTCCGACTTTCTTTATTCGCCGGACATGGATTTCCTCGACAATTTTCGTGAGGAATGGGAACGGAGAGCGAATGAGTTTTTGGCAAAGTACGCCGATCGAACGGTAGACAGGCCGTATATTACGACTGTCGATCCGACTTCGATTCCCACGGAGTTGTTGCAAGGTGATCCTGGATACATCCAGAGATGTCTGGATGAGCACCCAGTCAGAGATGAAGTACGTGTAATCTCTCTGGACGGTGCGGTGATGAGAGTTGCACTGCGGAATGGCTGTTACATGTACACGGAGGCGGACCATGGGCCCACTCCGGAGGAAATACAGGCTTTGAGTGATAACCGGGCCGTGTCAAGGCAAGACACGCCACCGGCGGCAGGGTTGCGATCTGGAGGCGGCAGTAGGGCCACTTCAGTGAACAACTTAGCAGCTCCATCGCCGGTTAGAAGTCGAACGGCTTCAGAGAACAATCTGGCTCAGTTACAAAACCAACAGGGAGGCAGCGGTAGAGCTACTCCTACAGGCACACCAACCCCAGATAACGGAGGCGGCGTTAGAGTCACTTCGAGACCTGGTGTGGTGATAGAGCCAGCTGAAGCTGATGATAGCCAAAAGAGATTAGAGGCTGCTGAGGAAGAAGTAGCTAAGATGAAGTCGGAAATGGACGTGTTGCGACGTGAGTTGGCGATGGTGCGCAACCAGCAGAAACACTCTGGGCGTTCGTCAGGACACCAGAGTGCTTCAGCTGGAGGAGCGAGTGTGCGCTCACTGAAGTCTGAGAAGGCACAGACTGTCATTCTGAATCAAACATCAGCTGGTGGCGTTACTGACAGTAACACGCCAGCAACTGTGACAAAGAATAAGGTCAAATATATCAAAATTCGTGAAGATGAACTTCAAAATAAAATACAACAGAATGTGACTAAAGCTCTGCAAGAGGGGTGGCAAAGCCAGCCCACGTGTGGAGGCACTATGCGTAGCATGCCGCTAGTGCTGCGGGAATTCAGTAGTGGAGCTATGGCAAGTCAGGCGGCCACTCCGGTCACTGGCTATTCGACGTTGAACCCGAAGTTGTTAACGAGAGCGGCGCTGAACCAGGCAGTCGCTGATGATAGCTACTACTGGAACCCCCGTGATGCCTATCTTCCAACTCTGTTCACGGAGGAACGGGAGATAAATGAGCGGTACCCACAGGAAGACGATGGCGTCACAGGCCATAAGGCGCTGGCCATTGGTGACAAACGTCAGCCAAATAAGTTCTCGGGTGATACCAATGAGCGGACGTACGAAGATTTCGTGCGAGAGGTTATGTTGCACTTTTTCCAAATTAATTTGAGTCCGCTGCATTGGACGGAGATGTTTCATTCACTGCTAAAGGGGCAGGCGAATGAATACATGCATACGCTTCAAAGACGATTATCACAAGCTCTCTTTTTCAGACAGCTGTCATTGAGTTGCAAAATGCTCATGCCGTTGCCAACGGGAGATGATATCCAAATGGAATTTACGTCATTGATGTGGATGGACCTCTAACGGCCTAGATACGCTGGAAAGGCAGATACGGCAGTGCATTTCGGCGTATGCCGGAAGCGCGGACGGGAGTAAGCACCTGTCAGAAACAGGCGCTGCCACATTTCTGAGAAGCCTTCCGCCTCGGTGGCGCAAAGATATTCGGCGCAATTCACACGTGCATCACGTGCGGTCGTACGCACAATGGCTCAGGAAAAGTTCAAAGAG
>JASAMZ010003627.1:0-17890 GCA_030248115.1 Linhomoeus sp. GSCO2_2
CATTTGAGGGAAGTGATGCGACACAGGCGAGAAGATAGGGCCGTGACCGCCAAGTCCGGATTTGTTACTCCCATATACACTTCATCGCCACAAACTTCAGAATGCAAACATTGCTCCGATGCTCCCACAGCAAATCAGTGGACTCTTTTGCTTTGTTCTACTGCGTTCGTTGCACTGACCTTCGGCTAGCAGTTGGTTGAGTTCCTTCGTCTTGGGATTGAACAGGTCGCCGCCGTATGACTGACAAAGGTCCGTCGCCTCTTCCCACGTCCTGAAACACCCATGCGGAAATGAACGTGCGCTTGTCTTTTGGAAATCAAGTTGGAGAGAGCAAACATGGCAGGGATGGAAGTCAGGGAAGTCGTCTGTATTGTGCACTCGAGTTGTTCGACTCACTTTGACACTCTGAAGAGCTTGACGCAGAGCGAGGAGACATTGTCGAGTGTCCAGCCGTGGGGACAGGCGACGGCGGCCTTCAGCTCCTTCAACTCGCCTTCCTGGATGCTGACATTCTCACTTAGCTCCTTCAGCTGATGGTCGATGACTCCGAAGTGCTTCAGAAGGCCCTGTTCTTGATTGCCCAGTCTGCAAACAACTCGTGCTGCGCCGGTACAGTACCTCATTTTACTAGGGAAACATTCACATTGCCTCGCTATACCACTACCAGAGGTAAGGGAGTGAAGATGACAAGTGCAAACGCTTCTTCGCCCAATCACGGCTATACTATCTATTAAACAGCGCATCAGCTACATATCTGGGCAACCAGACACTACCCCATTATGACCCAGCCAAGAAAGTTCGATCAGCCAAGACGAAATCTGGCCAGAAATAATTCATGCCAAGGAATGTTCGATTTTGGAGAGTTGAGTCTCGGCTGATCGGTAGCATTCAATGCGGATCAAATTTCTTAGTTTATGGAGCTCCTTTGCTGATCAGACGTTTGGCTGATGGCACTTTTATTGACAGAAATTAGACAAGAGCAACAGCCAAGAAAAAAATTTTCCTCGCTGCCAAGAAAGTCAGTTTTCTGACACCTGGGTCATAATGGGCTACGATCAGGTGTACCAGAGGTTGCCCTGGCAGATACAGTATAACAAGAGGTGCCTAACAAAGCTCGTTTTGACGCGGTTAACATGCTATTGTTGCAAAGCCACATCAGTGCTGTTCGAATCGAATAAAGTTGTACTTACGTTCCATTGGTCAGTACAGTGACGGCGGCCTTGTAGACGCCTCTGTCCTTCCTCAGCTGCACTCTGGTGGAGACCAACTCACTGGTCGAAGAGAGCTCTTGCAGATTGAGTCGGTAGAGGTCCATGGTCTTTGGACGGAACTTCTCCCCACTCCACTCCACTTGCAGATTGCGCTCTTTCAGCGCCTCTTTTACTTTATGCACTGTCACTGTCGTTTTCTCTTGATTATCCACTGATTCACTTGCGTCAATCTCCAACTTGCCCAGGAGGCTATAGCCCGCTGATCCGCCAAGCTTTCCTGAAGAAGCCAAAGTTTCTTTTTGTACCGCCAAGACACCCACTTCGTCGAAATGGACGTTTGACAGGTATGTATCTGACTTGCAGTTTCTTCCTCGTTGACATGAAGGACGTCGCTCTTCGTCTGGTCTTTGGTGAAGACCTTGTTCAGGAAGCTAGTCACTTTGTCGGGACGAGCGCTGTCTTCGTTCCAGTAAACAGACTTCCACAAGTCCTTTGTTAGTAGTGCTGTGGAGGTCCTTTGCTCCTTCAAAACAGCCAGTAGCAATTCTCTGAGATTGAGTTCGGCCCCCGTGGGCACGTAGGTGTCATCCGTCACCACAGAGGCGATCACAGAAGAGGTCGCTTCTCTCGCCAGTCTGTTGACGTCGTCGACGTTCAGGTAGACATTCTCACTGTTCGCGTTGCTACTGGCCAACTGCTTCAGTCGACCATACAGACGGCCGTTCTGCAGTTGGACGCCCTGCAAAGCAAAGCACGTGAAGTCGACTTGTTGCGAACAAAAGGACTTACACTGTGTGCCAGAGACAGTAATTCGGGAGCGCGTAGTCAGCTTTAACCCAAGAATTAGCCTCCAACCTTGACAACGAGTCGTCTCGAGGAGCTGGTCTGTGAGTGGATGACATACTCCAACTGCAGACTGCCAAAGGCGTGCGGCTGTTTCTTGAGCTCCCCGAGAATAGCCTGACAGTCAACCAGTGAGCGAGTGACGACGTCAAAGTTTACTCTGTCCCTCAATTTGGTCAGAGGGGCCCATTTGTCATTGAGGGAGAAATTGGAGGACAGAGGGGCCGCTTGATGGCCCCACACGAGGCGAACCTCCACGATAGGCATTGGCAGAATTTGCCTGATTGATATCTTGTCGTTTCCGGTCTTGTCCCTAAAGTGTTTATGGAGTTTATTTGTGTCTGTCGATGGCCCGCAGGCAGCGGTGCATGGTTGGGTCTGAATGAGTGCCCCCAAATTCTGAATAAGTGCCCCCCAAATTCTGAATGAGTGCCCCCAAAATTCTGAATGAGTGCCCCCAGGACCCAGAGGCGCACTACTACCACGGCCGTGTGAGTAACCTGTGGGGCACAGCCGGCCTAAGCAGGAGGTGAAGTAGATGGAGGAGTGTTCACCCCACAAACTGTTTGCACTAAAACTCGGTCGGCGTCGCGCCTGGCGGGTCTCAGCTGAGGCTTAGCGCGACCACCAACTTCAGGGCGCGCTCCGCGCGCCCTGAAGTCGGTCACCGGTCGCGTTAAGCCTAAGCTTCGACCCGCCAGACTGCGACGCCGACTGACTCTTGTGAACTGTGGGCGCAGGGCGAGCCTAAGCATAGCCTGATTTCAAAGGAAAATCTTGCATGAAGGTATAGAGAACGAACACGGTATAACGACTCCCACAGATGAGCTTCTTGGCCCCGCGGCTCGATCCACACCATGATTAGACAGACGCCGCACTTAGAACATTGGGGGCGCTCATTCAGAATTTGGGGGCACTCATTCAGACTTTGGGGGCACTCATTCAGAACTTGGGGGCACTTATTCAGATATAGCCGCTGCGATGCATACTGGGTGTCCCACAAAGAAGGCCGCCACCCATTCCAAGCACCTGTAGAAACTTTACGCTGTGAACCTTGCCCAGATTAGGACTCAATGTCTTGGCACATCTGACGCAAAATTACAGGTTCATACATCCATTCAGGCGGATATTCTGGCGCAAGAAGCAAAATTGACGCGGCTGTTGGTCCTTTGAGGTCGCCGTGCAGCAGAATTAGCAGTACCTAGAAGCAGGGGTGTGCCGTCATGAGGCTGTCAGATCGACTTTGATTCGATCGTTCGCGGTCGTGTTGCAAGCTGCAAAGTTCGTTCCAAGACAGTTCGAAAACCTACATACCGTAAATCCTCCAATAAGCGCCCTGGGCGCTTATTTTTATACTCCACAAAAAAAGTGTGGAGTATATAGCGTTTGTGCGCGAAACACAGTAATTTTAACCAGATGGCGTTCGCTCGTGAAGCTGCCGATTTGCAAACGGTCTTTTGCGTTGGGTAGGCCTAGTAAGTGGGCAGAGTGGACACCAAACGGGGTCACGCTCCGGGACCCCGTTGGCGGGAAATTCAAAAATTTAAATTTTCAAAGTACTGAAAAAGGCATAGTACAAGGTAGAACTCGAAAAAGTTGCATATAATGGTATATACAGGGTGGCCCACCGAAAACCCGTGCTCTTTGTCTGCTTATATCTCTTGCGTGCGTCCGTCAATTTTGCTGAAATTTTCAGAGATTGTTGTCCAATAGCAGACTTAAGGATACGCCAAGTTACAGTTCTTTCGCTGATCTGACGAGCGAGCTAGAGCGGGCAACACAAAGATCATCGATAGTTCAAAAGCCACGAAGCTGACAAATGCGCTGGTGACTTTGAATTTGACTGGAACTTGCACCGTTCATTACGGTGGCTCGTCTTTACCACGTGTTAAAATATCAGCACTCGTTTAAGCCAGTACAGCGAAAGTTACAGTAGTTTCAGTTGTCGACGTTACGCTCAATTTGGCGAACTGCTGAACTTTGACATTATGTTACTCACGTTCTGGAGGGCGCAGCGACGAAAGAGAAAAACTGTGAAAGTCGGGATCACATCCTTTATCACATATCTAAAAATCCGCAATATCGGAGAAGGTCAAATTTTGTGTCGATTTTGTGTCAATTCTCTCCAGGAAGGCATTTTCAGTGCGACGACAGCGATAAACAAGTTACAAAGCTGCAACTTACGGTATCTTTAAGTTTGGCCTTAGACTATAATCACTCAAAATTTCAGCCAATTTGACCTACTCACGCTACAGATATAAGCCAGCAAAGGGCACGGGTTTTCGGTGGGCCACCCTGTACTATCTTTTGATATGTTGTAGTACTCGATAGGGTCGAGGGTGGAAAAAAAGAATTGGATCGCTGCGGCACCCATTTTGGCGCCAAATTTGAAAAATTCGCGAATTTTGGGTCCGGGTCGACTTTGACGGGCTGCTGTGCGAGCTAGGTAGCAGCTAGAGCGGCGAGACCACTCTTGGTGCTCCTTCCCAGATGTTCTCTATCGAATAAGGCATGAACGGAGAAAATCGGGCGAAACACAAAAAACTTTCTTACACTGTGACTTTTTCGGCTCCGGGGTCGAAAATTGCGATTTTCGCATTTCGGCGTCTATAGCGCTCGAATGAGTTGCCGAATCGTTCCAAAAGTGCTTTCAAACGATTCTGCGCTTAAATCTGGCCCGGAAAAGTACTTTTTGAAAAATTGAAGAGCTACAGTATCCCTGCCGCGTCGGTTTGAATTTTGGGCGTCGAGTCGACTTCGCCAATGTTATGCTCGATTTCGTGGTTTTCGGGGGCGCTGTTTACGAATTTAGCATCCGTTCAGTGTATAGATGATGTTTGAACGTACCTACGACAAATTTGTATGCTACCGTACCCCAAGTGCAGAATCTCAATTCCCAGAGTCCATAGGAAACTAGGGGTGTTGTATGTCGAATCTGGGGTATTTTGGAATGTAGATCACGAATTCAGCATTGCTTTTGCGATTGAGAGTGCCAGGAGGCCACAACAGCAGAAGAGTCACCGTGCGTAGGAGTCCAAATTTGTGGAGTATACTGCGTCCCCCGGACGACTTGCCTGGTTTTAACCTACCTCTAGGAGGGGCGCTTATTGGAGGGGGGGGGGCGCTTATTCGAGGGGGACGCTTATTAACTCGATCCCTCAGAACTACCAAAATTCTACCAAAATTCCCCGTTGTTGACACATTTCTGTGTACATATGCATAGATTCTAGACTGAAACTGTATAGCTTTTGATCAGAATACCTGCAATTAATAGCAGTGCTGTGAAATGTAGCCCAATCTTGTGTTAGGAATGGCCACAGAGCTCATATGGTAGTACTAGGACTACAGGTACTTACAAAAGGTGGGCACCTATTGGAGGGGGGCGCTTATTTTCTCAACCTTGCTGTAGGAGGGACGCTTATTTGGAAGGTGGGGGGGGGGGGAGGCGCTTATTCGAGGGGGGCGCTTATTGGAGAATTTGCGGTAGTTTGTTTTCTTCAAAGCGGTGCGGATTGCATTATATTTAACATGGTCAAGCGAAAATTCCTGACAGGAGACAACGAGTCATGAGAAATTGGCAGGTTTTTTTCGCCCGCCCTCAGGCGGCCGACACCCTACGAGAGCTCGGCGTGCGTGCGTCCGTGCGTCCTTGCGTGCGTCCGTCCAACTGTTACGCTCTCGGATCTCGGCGTTGGAAAGTCGTAGAGCGGAGATCTTGGGCTCTACGGATAGGTCTCGCTCGACTCACTGATCATTCAGCTATGTAAGAGGTTTCGAAATTCAAAAGCCTGAATTGCGCGCGCTACAGTAAGCCGAAGGTCGAAACGCAAAACGGCTCTAGCGCGCCCGTGTTATGTATGCCGTAGAACGGCAATCGACAGGTTAGGTGAAAGCTCTCGACGTGCTCTTTCATGCGGCTACAAAAGTTTTTATACTCCACAAAACGTGTGGAGTACGTATATAGCGATTGTGCGCGAAACGCAGAAACTTTGAGTCAACGGCGTTTGCGCGTGAAGCGGCCGATTTGCAAACGGTCTTTTGCTTTGGGTAGGCCTAGTGGGTGGGCAGCGTGCACGACATATGGGGTCACGCTCCGCGACCCTGTTGGCGGGAAATTCAAAAATTTGAATTTTCAAAGTACTGAAAAATGAGTTAAACAAGGTAGAACTCGAAAAAGTTGCATATAATGGTATATACTATCTTCTGATATGTAGTAGTACTCGATAGGGCCGAGGGTGGAAGATTAGAATTGGATCGCTGCTGGACCCATTTTGGCGCCATATTTGAAAAATTCGCGATTTTTGGCCCCGAGTCGACTTTGACGGGCTGCTGTGCGAGCTAGGTAGCAGCTGGAGCGGCGAGACCACTCTTGGTGCTCCTTCCCAGATGTCCTCTATCGAATGAGCCATCAACGGAGAAAATCGGGCGAAACACAAAAAACTTTCTTGCACTGCGACTTTTTCGACTCCTGGGCCGAAATTGCGATTTTCGTATTTCAGCGTCTATAGCGCTCGAATGCGCCGCCGAATCGCACCAAAAGTGGGTTCAAACGATTCTGCGCTTAAATCTGGCCCAGAAAAGTATTTTTGAAAAATATGCAGAGCTACAGTATCTCTGCCGCGTCGGTTTAAATTTTGGGCGTCGGGCCGACTTTGCCAGTATTATGCTCGATTTCGGGGTTTTCGGGGGCGCTCATTACGAATTTGGTATCCGTTCAGTGTATAGATGATGTTTGAACGTACCTACGACGAATTTGTATGCTACCCTAAGTGCAGAATTTGTACCTTTCGTGCAGAATTTCAGCTCCCGGAGTCCATAGGAAACTAGGGGTGTTGTATGTCGAATCTGGGGTATTTTGGGATGTAGATCACGAATTCAGCATTGCTTTTGCGATTGGGGGTGCCAGGAGGCCACAACAGCAGAGGAGTCACCGTGCGTAGGAGTTTAAATTTGTGGAGTATACTGCGTTTCCGGAAGACTTGCCTGGTTTAAATTACGCAATCACGCACCGCGGAAAACGCCAATCTCGACATTTTGAAGGTAAAACCGCTCTAACTCGCTCAAGTTGCGTCGTAGAGAGACGATGTCAAACTTTTTGGATAACTCTCGGCTCACTGATTATTTGGTCTCCCATCAGTCCAAGCTCAAAAATTTGAATTACGCAAACACGCACTGCGGGAAACGCCATTCTCGAGATGTTAGTTAACACTAAGATCGCTCTTTGCTACATGGACAGAAGTGCGACACGGTTTGATTGCTCGTAGTGCGCTCTTTTGTACTCTGTCAAATGCTAGTCAAAACTACGACAAGTTTCTGACACTTTTTAAAGCGTTGTTTGAAAGAGGGATGTTCTTGCTCTAAAAGCCAAATCGCGGGCGAAATCAATATTGCTATGCAATACCCTCTTGCGAAGGGGGAGATCGTGAAGCGGAGCAATGCGGGCGATGAGCTCTCGCACTCTCTGCAGAAAGAACGCAACTCCTTGCAATGTCAGTCAGAATACAAACTCAACTTTTTAATACCGGAGCTTGTTTTGCATTTAGCGCAAGATTCTGGGTGATGGATGGGTGTAGAATGCTGGAATCTGGTGTCATATGTGCCAAGACATTAAATTTCAATCAGAGTAACTTAAGCGCTTGTAGGCCTTCGATTTCTGCCTAGAATTTTCTCCAACATTGGGACCATTCTCCAGTGCATTGTGACGTACCTGTAGAGTAGCCCTACCTCGTTCGTAGCCGTGTATGTGGCGTACCTGACATCTAGCAGAACGGCCAGTCTGACTTGATCGTTCCACATGACGATGGGAAGGGAAAGAAAGTGTCTGTTGGTGAGGACGGAGGAGTGGCATCGAGCTTTCTCTGCCTCCAACCCCACTAAAGGCATCACAAAGAAAGTCTTGTCTTTTGCCAGTCTATTCCCATTTTCCGCGTGTCCCCACACTGCGAGGTTGAAGCCCATCCAAGGAACCGTTCTAATCGACTCCGGAGACAGCTCTACGTTGAAAGGGCTCGTTCGGTTGGCTGAGGAAGCTGATGCTGGGTGACGGCAACTTGCAATCACAATAACGATGGCTATTGATAGTGTTAGCATCTTGTTACCATTCATGTTTGGTGGCTTCGCTGTGAGAAAGGAATGGTATTCTGCGACCGCTGACGCAGACGCTATTCAATGCTTGCTTGTTGCGCAACAAACTTCATGAGAATAAAGAGACACTAGTCCGCCACGGATCCGCTTATATTCCGGTTTGTAATTACAGCAACGGGAGACTACATAGAACAACTCCGCATTGACGTCATGCGCAGATTCCGCAAAGCTCGTGGAAATCGCCAGCAACAGAAACGTAGATTTTGTTTCTTCCCCTCATAACAGCGATGTAGCTACACAATGTACCGAGTCATCGAAGTAGCTGCACTCTTGTAGTGTTCTTGGATGGGGACTTCGTGCGGTAGGAGACATAGGTGCGATTGGGGGGGGGGGGGGGGGGGGGGGATAGGGGGGGGGGGGGGTTACCCCCCCCCCCCCCCCCCCCAGCCTTGGCCATCCGGACGGGACTTCCGGATCCCCCCCCCCCCCCTAGAAATTTTTGCCGGACCCCCCCCCCCCCCCTACCCAGAGGAAGCCCGAAAAATTAAGGAAATGTTCCCAAAATCAGTTCAAAATTGGTCAAAATTTTTGCCTGCAGCGCTATTTTTGCGTATTTTTGGCCATTTCTATGAATTTCGCATCAAAATAGAGCAAAAATAGCTAATTTTTGGCACTTTTTTGTTACATTTGTCTACCCCCCCCCCCCATTTTGAGCCGATCAGGAAACGGATTCCTGATCCGGAGACCCCCCCCCCCCCCCCCAAAACCCCAAAGACCCCCCCCCCCTGGCCCAATTCTGGATCGCACCTATGGTAGGAGAGGGTGGCGGACGGGCTATTTGGGGTACGCGACTCAAATTTGATTTTGTGCGTTTGCGATCGTCTTGTATGTACTACCTAGAATGTACGTTTAGACGACATTCGAGAGCCGTAACTCACCTCTTTGGAACGGCACGAATTAGAACGAGCTGCACTGCAGACCCCATATATCAATTGGCAAACTAGAGTGTCTTGTTTTGCTCAATAGTGGTTCTCGAGAGAGCGGCACTTATTGTATCTCCGCCTGGGCAATTAGGATAATCGCCCAACTACAGAGGCGGAAGACAATAGAACAGAGGACAAGCGGCAAATCGACACTGGCTAAAGAAAGTCCGTTTGATTACGGTTGTCTGCCGAGTGCCGATGTCGACTTCTTATCGACAATAAATACTGCAGTTTGCCCGTTCGACTGTCTGTCTCTGATTTCGCAGTCCGTAGGGAAATAGAAAGGAGTACAGACAAATTGCCAATAATGCACTTCGAGAGCCCAATTCGCTTCATAGTACTTACTTCGCATCGAGCATACCGACCTAGACTACAAAGCCACCAACCTGCAGATTGAGTGTAGTGTAGGTAAGTGAGAGTGGAAGATGTCTGCCTCCCCTTCCTCCTCCTCCTCAGAGGCGTCGTCGCTCGCGCAGGGTGGCCAACAGAAACCTAAGCTAGTTTCAGTTTCAGTGACAATCACTTAACTGAAACTGAAACTGAATCGAAACTCGCTGGGATTCCATAACTGAAACTGAAATTGAAACTGAAACTCACAGTTTAATTTCAGTAATTTTTATGTCAAATGTTCCCAATTTCAGCAGATTTTCATAAAATTCTGTCCGAATTTTCTACACATGTAGACGTTTTGTTCGAATTTAAGTCCAAATATGCAAGGATGCCGTCCAAAGTTTAGAAATCGCTTCTTTGTCCGCTGAATATCATCCCACACTCAAACCTTGTCCTCTTTTAACACAAGTGACGGCAACTTTTTTCGCCCGGCCTCAGCCGGGCGAACCCCTACGAGAGCTTTTCGTGCGTGCGTCCGTTCGTCCGTTCGTTCGTTCGTTCGTAACGCTCTCAGATCTCGGCGTTGGTAAGTCGTAGGAAGGAGATCTTGGGCTTTATGGATAGGTCTCGACTCACTGAGAATTGCGCTAAGAGGTTTCGAAATTCAAAAGTTTGAAATTCGCGAGTTACAGTAACCCGAAGGTCAAAACTTAAAACGGCGCTAACTCGCTCGTCTTACGTCGTAGAGCGGCGTGCGATAGGTCAACTAAAAGGTCTCGACGTGCTCTTTCGTTTGGCATTAAAAGTTTTCTTAATTACGCAAACACGCAACACGAAAAGCGACATTCTCGCGTTTTTAGCGCAGAAATCGCTCTAACTCGCTCAGCGTGCGTCATAGGGAGACGATCTTGGGTTGGTTGGATAGCTCTCGACTCACTGATCATTTGTTCTTCTATTGGTCGAAACTCAAACGTTTGAATTTCGGGAGCTACAGTAACCCAAAGGTTTAAAATGCGAAACTTATCTAACTCGCTCGTCTTCCGTCATAGAGAGACGATCTTGAGTTCGTTGAATAGGTTTCGGCGCACTGATAATTCCGTTAAGAGAACTCAAAATTCAAAAGTTTGAATTGCGCGCGCTACAGTAACCCGAGGGTCCAAAACGCAAAACGGCTCTAACACGCTCGTCTTACGTCGTAGGGCGGCGTGCGATAGGTCAACTAAAAGGTCTCGACGTGCTTTTTCGTTTGGCATTAAAAGTTTTCTTAATTACGCAAACACGCACCACGAAAAGCGACATTCTCGCGTTTTTAGCATAG
The DNA here is from genome assembly GCA_030248115.1 of Linhomoeus sp. GSCO2_2. Lineage (NCBI taxonomy): Eukaryota > Metazoa > Nematoda > Chromadorea > Monhysterida > Linhomoeidae > Linhomoeus > Linhomoeus sp. GSCO2_2. The sequence continues at coordinate 10,770 of JASAMZ010003627.1, forward strand.
AAATCGTTCTAACTCGTTCAGCGTGCGTCCAGAGAGACGATCTTGAGTTGCTGGATAGCTCTTGACTCACTGATCATTTGTTCTTCGATTGGTCGAAACTCAAAAGTTTGAATATCGCGAGCTACAGTAACCCAAAAGTTCCAAACGCAAAACTTCTCTAACTCGCTCGTCTTCCGTCGTAGAGAGACGATCTTGAGTTTGTTGAATAGGTTTCGGCACACTGATCATTCCGTCAAGAGAAGTCGAGATTCGAAAGTTTGAATTTCGCGAGCTACAGTTACTCAAAGGTTCAAACAGCAAATCGGCACTAACTCGCTCGTCTTACGTTGTAGAGCGTCATTCGTTCGACCGTTTGAAAGCTTACGTTGAGGCAGTTGTTGAACGGTCATTCCTAAAGAAATACTTTTGTTTTTTAACCCTTTTCGTACGAACAACTTTGTTTGCTAAAGAAATTAATCCCGGGCGATCCCAATGTTGCCCTGCAACAACCGCTCAGAAAATGCGTGTGTCTTGCTCAAAAAATTAATCCCGGGCGATTCCAATGTTGCTCTGCAAGAACCCCTCAGAAAGGAGCGTGTCAGAAGTAGCGCATGAATAGTGGACTCCGGGCGGGCGCGCGTCATATCGGAAAGGCTTCGAAATACTTTACAAAAGTATCCACTCTTTCACTCTTCCACTTTAAAACACTCACAAACCACTCTGTATTAATAAAACAACTCAACTTTTTTAAAACAGCTTGTTATCTTTCTCGTGTGCAAATTTCATTTGTCTAGGTGCACCTACGAGAAAGATATTCAAATTTGTAACTGGGTACATTAAGAAAGAACACCCTGTATTTCTTTTATGTTGGATCAGGTGTGCGCCTGTGGCTGTGGGTGAGTGAGAGTGCCTTCGCTGTTGCTGTTTCGTCTCTGCGTGTTGTATTGGTGTTGGTGCGATTCATTGGACTCTGCCTGACTGCGAGTTTGCACGCGCGTTTTACTGAGGTCTCCGGTGCGTCTCCACTCCGCTGCGTTTTGCAAATACCGTTCCTATTCGGTTTCAGTGTGAATCGTCCGCTTCCGTTCCACTTGCAGTATCTCGGATGGCGACGTTGGGAGAGCAGAAAGGGTGCCAGACGCATACTATACTAGGCAGGTGTGGACGGAGCAAGAGTTGAGATTTAGTGGGTTCAACTCATTTGGTCCGTGTTCGCTCTGTGGATGTCGCGTTGTGCAAGTGAACCACCACCCCGTTCGTCTGTGGGGTGATTTGTTCCGGCCCTTAGGCGGTAGATTGTGGGCGTCGTTGATTGGCGGACGGCGATTGGTGGCCCTTGATTGGACGAAATGACCGATGGGACCAATCAGCGTCCGCCACACGGCAGCGGCCAGGTACAACTGCGAACACCGCTGTGGAGGTGCCGAGATTAACTCTTTCGCTACTATGGAATGCAAATGTGGGGATCAGACAGTGATCGCAAACAGTTAATCGCTGGCTTGTGTGTTGTGAAATGCCTGCGTAGTATTCATTCTTCACCTACGTCTTGTTGAAACTTATCTGGAATTCTTGCCAGTGGCTCACGTGTGAATCGATTATTTGAAAGAGTGCCAAGTGGATGGAAGTATGGAAGAGGAAGACGATGTCGGCGGCGGCCTCGATACTGCTCTGCTACCTGTTGGCGAACTCGATTGTCGCAAGTAAGTTAGTAGTGTACGTTAGTAGTTACTAGTTAGTGCCTGCCTACTCTTCGCACGGTTGCTCTGCAGGTGTGCTAGGCAGCGACCACTCGAGGATTTCATTCGACTGCGACACCCCCACGCCGATAACCTGCAGGAAGGCCGCTTCGACCGCCCTTTGGCCCAGTGGGAGTTCTGCGAAGGAGACGGCCATCGTCTCTGCTTTGACTGCGTACGGTCAGTGACTGTGCCTATGTGCCTGTGCCTATGTGACCGGCCAGTGACTGTGAAGTTGAGTGGCCTTTGACAAAGGTGGCCGTCCACCTGGGTCGGCTGGAAGTAAGGGTTTCTCAAATGCGCAACAACTTCATTCACATCAATTGGCACCTTCTGCCTGAATTGTTTTGCATGAAGGTTCAGCGCCAAAGTTGGGGGGGGGGGGGGGGGGGGAGGTCACCGTTGGTGAAGTCAGGCGCTGCCGTCGCATTTGAAGTAGACCTATACTTATGTACTACCTACGAGTGATAAGACAAGACGGTTCATAGAAGGAACGGGTGGACTTTCAGGGAGCTGTACAGCGAGGCCTGGAAAGAGCACGAGGCAGAGGTTCGGTCGTTGCAAGCGTCGCTGGCAGAGTGTCGTAAGTGGCGGAGAGCTCTCTTTGCTTCCTTCACTTCCTGTTCATCGTCATTGTTGTATACTAATTCCACTGCAATTGCAGAGGGCGGAGAGGATGAACGAAACCAGCTGCGACACCGACTGCAGAACCTACGCGCAGCCGGACCCAATGTGGAGCTCTGCGCAAATTGTCATCTTCGCGTAACCGCATTTTCGTGTCGTTTCGGGTCGATTTGGCCCCCTGTCGAGCTCCGTTTGACATTCCACGTGTTGACGACAGGTCGACGCCGCCGACTTCAGCCAAGCGGTTGACTCGTTCATGCGACTTTCTGCGACCAACTCCATCGATTTCAGAGAAATGCAGGTGTGCTTCTAATCTCTTTCTCCCGAACCTACATGCATACCAGTAACTCTTCATTGTGTACGACGTACCTACATAGTCTTATCCGCTATATGGATGGCGGTGTGGCCTTGTGGTGTACAGGGCGTGGTGTGAACCAATCGTTTTCAGGAGTGTTATGATTTGACTGTATTTTGTGGCCAAAGGAAACGCTTTCTCCAAACTTGCAGCTGTCGTACCGAATCTTGGGAGAGGCAGAAAATTTGCCTGAAAGACACCTGGAAGGAGGGGCGCAGCTGGAAGGCCAACCCTCAGTTCGAATCCACGATGAGCGTCACCTGCTACCACTACAACCAGTGAGTTGCCGACTGACCGACAGACCGACCGACCGACCGACTATCTATCTATCTATCTATCTATCTATCTATCTATCTATCTATCTATCTATCTATCTATCCTATCTATCTATCTATCTATCTATCTATCTATCTATCTATCTATCTATCTATCTATCTATCTATCTATCTATCTATCTATCTATCTATCTATCTATCTATCTATCTATCTATCTATCTATCTATCTATCTATCTATCTATCTATCTATCTATCTGATCTATCTATCTATCTATCTATCTATCTATCTGATCAATTCGATCCAATCTATTGATCTGATCTGATTGTCTATTGCATCTATCCAGTCATCCCATCTATGTATCTATCCTATCTGATCTGACTGATCTATCCATCTATTGCTTATCTATCTATCTATCTGATCTGATCTATTCGATTTTATTTTATTTGATTCGATTGCATTGGTTGATTCTATCTATCTATCTATCTATCTATCTATCTATCTATCTATCTATCTATCTATCTGATCTATTTGATCTATCTATCGATCCACCCACCCACCCACCCACCCACTCTATCTATCTATCTATCTATCGATCCGAGCGACTCATCATCAACCAACCAATCCACCAACCCACCAATGATCACCAATTACAGTTTGATCTACTAACCTACCGAACCAACTGACAAACCATCTGACTGACCACCCACCCACCAGACCGACCAACCACCTGACCGACTGCCCACCCAACCGACCAACTGACCAACCAACCGACCGATGGACTCACAAACCAACCAACCGACTGACCGCCCCGCCCGCCCCGCCCGCCCCGACCGAACAACCGATTGCCCAACTGACCGACCGACCAACTGACCACCCGACTGACCGACCACCTGACCAACAGACCGACTGACTGCTCATTTGACCCCCCTCCAGGGACCTCAGACCCCCCCCCCCCCCCCCTAGGGGCCCTATACCCCCCGACTCCCCCCCCCCCTGGCCGGTTGGCGCTTACACGTATGATCTCAAGTTTACTGCAGCCAACGTGGTGCCACAGTTTTTACACAAAGCTTGTTCAATTACGCAAACACCCACAGCGCAAAACGCCATTCTCGAGATATTCACACTAAAATCGCTCTAACTCGTGCAACTTGCGTCGTAAGAGACGATCTCGAGTTAATTGGATAGCTGTCGACTCTCTGATCATTTGTCCTCCCATTGGCCAAAACTCAAAAATTTTAATTTCGCGAGTTTCAGTAACCCGAATGTCCGAAAGCGCAAAACGGCTCTAACTCGCTCGTCTTACGTCGTCGAGCGCGGCAGTCGACACGTCAGTTGAAAGATCTCGACGCGCCCTTTCATGTGTCAGCAAACTCTTTTTAATTACCTACTTAAACACGCACCAAGGAAAGCAATTTATTTCTGAATTGCTCGTGCTGCGATTACAGCAACACTCGGCACGCCATTCGAAGGCTCACGGCGTAGGTATTCTTTCGTATTCTAGCTCAAATTTTTGGCACTCCTCCCCTCCAAAAGGGAGGAGTGCTATAGTGATGGTGCGGATCCTGTGTAAATTCAAACGCTCATAAGTCGAGCTAGACTTGGCCGATTGGGGCGCATTTTTTTTTCGATAGGTCTCTGGGTTGCGCAGTGTGGATCGAAGGTCTCGACTTCCGTCCGGTACTCGATTTTTGGCAAGTTGCCAAAAACCCGGTTTTTCGGCCTCCGACGAGTTTTGGAAGCTTAGAATAGTGTTCTGGTAGATCGGAACGAGACGAGCTTTGGGCCGAACATGTAAAAGATATTGGGCTATCCGATGGTAGGGGCGCCGTCGGGCTGGGTCCGGATCTGCCCTGGCCAGGTAGCAAAAACCGGGTTTTTCGACCCAAAAGTAGGGGTCGCGGCGCGGATGATAAGTGTTGCATACTAAAAGTGAAATGTGCATTCTTTTGGAATTCGGCAGAGCTAAGATAGGCTACGCAGGGGTCGCTTCGATAAATCCGCTCCGATGGAGCCAGAGCCGGCAAATATTGCCATAATTTGGGTTCCGGGTTTCTGGGTAAATGTTCGGGCAGGCGTAACTTTCGACAGAAAACCGTATCGAGATGGAAGAAAAACCATTGGATAGAGCTCGGCAAGCTCTACAAGTTTCTAGCAGGTCACTTTTTTTGGAGCGACCAAATTTAGGGTGAAAATTTGAAAAAATCGATTTTAGGTCGAAATTCAAAAGTTCGCCATTTCCCATTCCTTGCTGTACGAATAGATTTCGATGACATTAGCAGGGTTTTTTAGCGTTACAAATATCTTCACTGTGGCAAAATTTCATATTTGGCCTGGTTTAATTTCTACGTTCAATTTTAATTTTTTCGATAAATTTTCGGTATTTCGATGCAAAGTGGGGTCAGTAGAGGCATTTCGGTGTCAGTTGGACTTGCACCTGATAGAGCATCAAAAGATACGTTGTTTTTGTTATAAGCACTTTCTTTGGCCGACGCGTATTTTGGCGGGAAATTTTAATTCAAAATTTTGGCTGCCGGATTTGTCCGGGGCACCTACCGTGTAAGTACTCGTTTCCGGCTTTTCGGCGATGCCGATCACGAATTTGACGTTGTCTTTTCGTTTTGAGATGTGTGGGACCATTTCTGAAGAATTTGTTTGCCACCGGCCGCGGCGGCCCTTAAGTGGAAAACCTGGTTGTGTCAGTTCAGCTGAAGCTAGGTGTGTTGTATGTCAAATGTGGGGTATTGGAGAGTCACAATTCCGAATTTGCTATTAATTTTGCGATTAGAATGGCCACTAAGCCTCACTGACATGTCTCGTTGATCAATGGGCAGCATAATTCAACTCCCAAAATTCTTCTGAAAGAGGGGAGAAGTGCCCCTGGGGGCTCTGCCCCGTCTACTAATCTTGTTTATTGCTAAAACACGCACCAAGAAAAACAAAATTTGTTTTTCGACGTGGAGAGACATGCGACGGTTTGATTGCTCCTAATGCCCTCATATGTGCTCCGTTAAGTGTTTGTCAAAACTCTGACAAGTTTTTGTCGCTTTTTAAAAGCGTTGCTTGAAAGAGGGATCTTCTTGCTCTAAAAACTAAATCTCGGGCGATATCAATATTACTATGCAATACCCTCTTGGGAAGGGGGAGCTCGTGAAGCGGAGCAATGCGGACGATGAGCTCTCGCACGCTCTGAAGAAAGAACGCAACTCTTTGCAATGTCAGTCAGAATACAAACTCAACTTTTTAATACCGGAGCTTGTTACACAAAGCTTGTTATGAAGGAAGCTTGTGTGGTGCTCCTGCTGACACGTGCCTCCAACACATAGTACTTTGGGTCATGCTTAGGGCTTTGCCTTAACTGCAACATGTATGACCTCTGCGGAAAAGGATGCCTCTCCTCCAGCCGTAGTCTCTAAGGCGTGCATTGCTCAGTTAGTTGGTGCCGCCCCCCCCCCCCCCCCCCTTCTTACCGTACAGTCTGAATGGCCGTCGTTGTTGTTTTGTAGGACAAGATTAGTAGACGGGGGCAGAGCCCCTCGGGGCACTCCTCCCCTCTTTCAGAAGAATTTTGGGAGTTGAATCATGCTGCCCAATGATTTAAGAGACATGTCAGTGAGGCTTAGTGGCCATCCTGATCGCCAAATTAATAGCAAATTCGGAATTGTGACCCTCCAATACCCCACATTTGACATACAACACACCTAGCTTCAGCTGAACTGACACACACAACCAGGTTTTCCACTTGAGGGCACGTATGGTGGCAAGCAAATTCTTCAAAGATGGTCCCACACATCTCAAAACGAAAAGACAACGTCAAATTCGTGATCAGCATCCCCGAAAAGTCGGAATCAAGTACCTACACCGTACGTGCCCCGGACAAATCCGGCAGTCAAATTTTCGAATTCAAATTTCCGCCAAAATACGCGTCGGACGAGAAAAGTGTTTATAACAAAAACAGCGTATCAGTTGATGCTCTATCACGTGAAAGGCCAACTGACACCGAATTATCTCAACTAACCCCACTTTGCACCGAAATAACGAAAATTTATCAAAAAATTAGAATTTTCACCCAGAAAACGACTGCGCCAAGAGCTGTTCTTCTATTCCCCGAAAGATATAGCAATACGTAACTGAACCAGTACAATCACATTA